>OMLP01044326.1:0-30215 GCA_900302685.1 Spondyliosoma cantharus
TCTTCCGCTCACGCCTTCTCGCGGCTCTCTAGATATATCCACTCCTTCCTCGCTTGTTTTAGTCTATGGTCGGAGGCGCCAGACGTCATTTGATGTTTGGATCACATGGTTTCATTCATGAAGGATCAACGCAGCCCGCATTTAAAGAGACATGAGACACTACTACTGTGTGATGGACTGTTGTAACAACAGTCGGTGTGTGACAGGCAGCCCCTCCTCCATGCAAATGTCTAAACTTAGAGCTCACATTTGAAGTACCGATTGGCTCTAACAATAGCTCAGAGTGAGGGAATACAAAATAACATCTGATGCTGTCATTCTTGTTGATTACCGACGGCAATTTTCACAAGAGTTTCACAGGTAATTTACCGTTAGGGACATTTATGTGCTTTGTAAGTTAAAGGTGCATTATGTAGAACTGTTTTCATACCCAAACAAAACTAAATAAACAAACATCTCTTTGTTTCCATGACACAATAAACCGAATAAAAAAAGTGACCTTAAAGGAAAACACAATTTCATACTGTTTTGCTTAGCTTCAGTTTTCTGGGGAAAATATTCTCCTTTGAGGCGTAAACAGCTTGTTTATTCAGTTATGGGGAAATAAAAACAATATTTCTGTGATTGTACTATTACCTCATTATTATTATAGATATTTAAATTTTGAGTTTGAAGTTTTTCTCCAAAATAACATAGTGCCCCTTTAAACATCACACCAAAGTTAAAGATAATGTCTGCCTTTTCCCCACATTTGACCTTTTTTTGCGATTTAATCAAAAACTGATAAACTGACTGATAAAATTGGGTTATTTCAAAGTGAAAAAAACAAATATTTTACTTATTATAACATGTGAATAAGTAGAGATAATGTTGCACACACAGTCTACACATTTATCTATACAGAAATAATGACACTGTACCAAATGTTGAGGATTGGCCTGAGAAAGGTATATAACTTTATACAGATCCTTTTTATTTTATTCCTGCTGATAACCTTTATAACAGCAAACATCTAAATGACATGTAGATTTGTATCAGTGTTGAACTTCCTCTACATGATAATGCAGTATCAAGATGATGAGTTCCTCAGTCAGGGTCCAGAGAACAAAGAATTCATCACTTTACAAAAAACTATACAACAGATAAAATATATATAAATGATATAAAGAAAGATATAGTATGAATACCAAGGGATTAAAAGCAAGTAAATTTTGTTTCTAAATCTGAGCAACTGTGCATTTTTACACTGTTGCAGCCATCTCAAGTTTTAAATGTCTGGTTTTCTACCTGACAACCTGAAAATCCCTCTTTTCCACTCTGTTTTTAATTCAGAAGCTAAAGACCAAAGAAAACAAACAGTGCCATAAACCTCTATAGACTGATCATACATCACACACTATCAATCCTCAATTACAGCATAATTTAAAAACAAGACTATTAGTGCCGACATAAAGTATTTTATCAATACTGCATTTCCCTTTCTGAGGGACTAATGACTTTCGATACAAGACAAGAAAGCACTCATCCAATATGAGCAGCCTATTATTATTATCCAGATAATATCTCTCAGTTTATTAAAAAAGCAGTTGGTGTTATTCAGCGACTGATATCTCCTCTTTAAGACATCTCTGCCAGGCTGCTGAAAGTGAAGACATATTTTTGTGAGGTACTTTTTAAGAAATGACTCATAGTTAGCACAAATCTAATCATGCAGCCTGTTAACGTCATCGTAGTGTGAGGTGTTTTCAGGATCTATTAGCAACTTTTCAAAGCATCATTTTATGATTTTTTCATCCAAAGGAGCTCCAAACGTTTCAGCAGCAAAGACTTGATATAAGAGGAAGATGTGTTATTTCATCCATGTACACAGTACTGATGAATACAAGCTCTTGAGGTGGGGTAATGTGCTGCGTACTTGGAAAATACACCACAATAAACGAAAGTAACTGGGCACATTTATTCGAGTACTGCACTTAACTATTCTGATGTACGTTTACATTAACTGAATATTTCCATTTACTGCTAATTTACACTTCTACTCCAGTTTTCGCCCCTGAAAATCTGTCGGAAACCCAGGCAAGAAAGCAAACACATACATTGAATGAAGTGCTGCATTTAAGAAGTACTTTTGAGTATTCTGAGTTGAGTACTTCTATTTTATGTCCTACATTATACTTTTACGCCACCAGTGATATCAAAAGTACCCAAAAGTTATACTTGAGTAAAGGTAAAGATATCTTGTAAAATAATCCCTTAAAATCACGTAAAAGTTGAAGTCACACATACGAATGGTGTCTATCAGAGCTTAAATGTACTTAAGTATCAAAAGCACAAGTAGAAGTAAATCATTCATATATGCACATGTATTCAGCATTTTACTGATTATCAGAATCAATATTTGTTATCCCGTTGCCCACAAAACAAATCATTTTAAAAATACCCTACTTTGGCTCTGACGCAGCATGTAATCTGCACAGTAACTAGTAACTAAAGTTATCAAATAAATATAGCAGAGTAAAAAGTACTTTATTTGCCTCCAAAATGTAGTGGAGTGGAAGTATGAAGTACCAGAAAATGGACACACTCAAGTAAAGTACCTCATAATTGTACTTAAGAAGAGTACTCCACTACAATTCAGATGACAACATGATTTCTTTTTTAAAAAACTATATAAGACAAGTTCATTCACAGATTTTTTTATTAAAATATATTTATTTTTTTTATACACGAAACTGCCCAACACCAGTACATAAGGAAGTTTACCACAGCATTGAAATGCTGCTTTTATGTTAATGCATGAGTTATAACAATCCAACTCTATACTATATAATCAATAATACAGCAACACTCCGAAAGAGTATGTTTTTTTCGATGATACTTCTGCAGTTTTTACTGACACAATAATCCAAATGCACTTTACATACTTGTATTGCTGCCTTTACTTGAGTAAAAGACCTGAGTATTTGTTCCACCACTGCTCAGAGGACAGATAATATCCGTCTACTCCCACACACCCCTGTGCCTGTCCGATTCCCAGATAAGCATCAGCAGACTAAAGGTGCGTCTCTGCAGGAATCCTCTGTTGCACACTGCAAGTCGGCATGAGAGGGAAGCCCATAGTGCAGATTCACTGACTGTGTGCTAACTGTCAGAGCTTCCTCTTTCTGCGACCGTTTCAGCAGACAGCTGCACCAAGCTGATACTGTATCGGCCCGGAGATCACACACACATGCACATGCACACGCACATTATTGACAACACAAAAATAGAGGAACATGGGAAACTGACCATCCACAAACACCTCGCTCCACGCTTGCCTCTCTAAGATTGTACTTTTAGAGAAGATTAGGTGGATGTTTGGTGGTGGTGATGGAGCAGAGAGAGACAGAAAAAGCCCTTTTCATCTTTTCACTCATCTTGGTTTCTGGCACTCCTCCTGGCCTCGATACGATATGCAAACAACCATGTTCCTGCAAAGGTCAGTGATTACATTGATTGAATGGAGATGACAGGTAGCATCTGGCCTACCTGTGGATAGAAATCCCATGCTGGGCTGGAGGCGCACACACACTCCCTCAGTCTCACACACATGCACACAGTCCAAACTTTCCACTCAGGATTATCTGCCATTGAACTGCCATCTTAGACCTTCTGCCTGTGTCAACGTGATTGACACAGAGCACATCCTCTTCACCTGAGGTGGAGGAGAGGTGCCCGACCAGCGCAAGGTAAAAGAAGTCTAATAATGAGAGGCAAATGGAAGTCTCCCCAGAAATGGCTAATCTTAACGGACAGAGGCAGGAGCGAGCGGAGAATAACCTTTCGGAATAAAAGGGGGATTACCAAGACACTTCAGCGGCGCAGGAAAAACCATTGCACGCACAAATAAACAGCCCGAGTGCACTACGAGCTGGCGGGCCTGCAATTTAATCAAGGGACACTGGTGTGTGTATTCGTTTAAGGAAAATAAACTAATCCTACAACAGCTATAAATTGTTCAATTATAATGAGGACATGGCTCTTCACAAACCGTCACTTTGCTCCCATCATTTCTACTCTGCCATTATGCACCTGTATATTGCCTGAATAGACCCACAGGCCTATCTCATTCTAACACAAAGTGGCATCTGTTAATCCAAAATGTAGCAAGCAGCCTGGAGTGCAGGAGTGGGCCCAAATATCTAGAAAGTGCTTCACAGACTTCAAGTTTGCTGCAGCTACTCCAATTTCATAACATCCCCAAATATGACTGCACGGCTCTCCTCGACCATCACACTCATTCACAACTCCCTCATAGTTAGGTCCAACACTCAAAGTATAATGACGTTTATCTGACAGCTTATTCTTTAAGATTTTCACACAAAAAATGTACAACACTAAGATTACAAAATAACATTAATTAATGCAAAGACTAAACCAGTTGTTGTTGTTTATGGCTTGTGACCATGACCTTTTGCAAAAAACCTGTCCAGCTCGTAACATTTCAGATGAGTTGTTCGCACTTCCACAAACGCATTATTTCCAAAGCTGCAATGAAGAATTATTTTCATTAAAGATCAATATGCAAATTATTTATTAGATTAATTAACTAGTCGTTTGGTCAATAAAATGTGAGAATATTGTGAAAAATGTCTGTAAAGTCCAAGGTGACAATGTTTAATCCCTTGTTTTGTCAGTCCTACACCCAAAGATATTCAGTTTCATATGATATAAAACCAGTGATGCAATTTAGATACGTACATTTCCTCAAAAGTACATTTTTGAGATCCACCCATAGCATTCTGTAGGCTACATGCAAGTAAATGTATGTATAGTTTTATTTGCACTTGGTTTGATACCAGTTAATTTACAGCAAAGAAAATATTTCTGATACTTAAGTACATTTAATATCAGATACTGTAAGACTTTTACTCAAGAACTATGGATGACTTTCACTTTTACCAAAGTCATTTTTCATCATCATATCTTTACTTTTAGTCAAGTAAGATATTTGGGTCCTTTTCACAACGGCGTATAAAAACAGAGAAAAGCAGGAAATTGAGAAGTTAAAAACATTTTCTGCCATTTTTGCATAAAAATTACTTTGATTAATCTTTTATCAAATAGCTGAATATCTTCCATTGATCGACTAATCCTCACAGCTGTATTTTATTACATATTTTATATTTCAAACATCCTTCTAGAAAGGCTGCAAGATATGAGATGTGGCATGGCTCTAAGGACCACTCTGTTTTGATTTTATTTGGGGATTACGAATAGCTTCATCATTCTTCCAGCAAAGGACTTTCCAACTTTTTTAACTTGTAGAAGTCACCTGGGTGAGGATGATGACGTTACAGCGGCAATCATTTCCCCTTTAAACTTCTCAGATGGTTTCATTTAATTACCTCTTTGGGGCCCAAAAAGTAAAAAAAAAAAAGCTTAAAAATATCTATCCAAATAACAGAACTTTGTTTTCTTTTCAATCTTATCAGGATGCCTCGCGTTTATGTTGTGACCCTTTGGGGGTGCCCAAACTTTAGTTTGAGCACCTCCAGGCCAGTGAGGACAAAAAAAGTTTTTTTTTATGACATAACTACAGATTTTAGGAGAAGAAGACTCCAATGACGTGCCAGAGGAGACTACATAACACATGGGGAGAGTTTTGGATGACGACTGAGTGAAACATGTAACTGTAGCACTGCAGCTTTGGCCAGTTAGCAATAAGTGAGGAGGTGTGGTTACATGTCATGTCAGTCCAGTGTCAATTTTAAGTCACTCTCAACTGACAGTTATGTGAAGAGGGTAATTTGATCTTAAGTAAATGTGCAAATGGGTCATGTGAACATAGGGCGCCATCTGTAGGACAGGGTGCCTCTTAATTACTGACTGGTAGAGCGTAGGTAATCTTTGTCGAAGGAAGATCGCACTTGATAAATAAACCAAAAACAGAGTTGGAAAACAAGTCATTGATTAAAAGCGGTGCTGAGTATTGAGAGCAAAACCAGACTCTTAATCAATTCAGGGGCAAAAGTACTTGATTCTGCTTCTTTAATAGGCTTTTTGACAAACCAACTCAAGTGGTTGATATGCCAAACAAAACAATACATAACATGAAACATGGGGATAAAAATATACAGAGCGATACAAAAGTAGGACGGATTGATTGCTGATGTAAAACCTTTACATCATAATCTATAGAAGTATATTCTTTATTGTGTAGATGAATTCCTCGTAGCAATTTCAGGTACTAAAACATCATATTTCCCTTGTGAGAGAAAATATCAAATCTGCCATTTGTGTTTACAGGAGCTTTAAGATAACAGTTCGGGTTTGGGGTTTAGGTTACACCATGTCATTAGGCACGACAAATAAACAACAGAGAAATGAACAGAGGAGACCAGAGGGATCTGAGGACAATGCTGACAGGTGTTTTAAAGCTTCGAATGACTTTTTACATGCGAGTCTGGGCGAAAAGGCACAATGTCTTAATGTGCTAGAGACCCCATTATAACACTGCAAGGTATTTAATCCATGAGGACAATAGTGTTCAGATGCAAACAAAAAAAAGTTGGTTAGTAATGGTTTTGTTCAATCTTTTTTGAGTCTTTGTTAACAGTTTAACACTGTTGGCCAAATAAACATAGCTATTTGCACAAACAAAAAAAAGAGTACATGATGATTTACATTGTGGCTTCATTATTTTTTTAAAAAGACATTAAAGGCGTACATTAAGAGCGTGATGGTATCCCAGCAGCCATCTGCTGCCTGGTGTGTACCAGGATCCCATCATGGCCCCCTGGGTCATTACCATTTAACAGCCCTCGATAGTCTCGAGCCCGAACACAGACAGACAACAGATTGTAAATGCACTTTTGCTCTTCACTGTGTGTGTGTGTGTGTGTGTGTGTGTGTGTGTGTGTGTGTGTGTGTGTGTGTGGATAATAATCCTGCACCCCAACATAAGGCTGTAACTGTGAGCAATGCACTCAGAATACACCTGTGCTTGTGTGCAAAGTGGTGCTGACACCACCGGGTCCACGGTCCGCATGTAATTCAAGTATGAATAAATAATCTGGCATTTCTGCCAATTTGGATGTGATGTCAGACCAGTCCTGCATCCAGTTTTTACATCATCTACAGCTGTTCAGCCAAATAATGTAACGATGTCCACATGTGTACATGTTGGTACACTTAAACCTGTAAAGCGTTTGTGTATGTCTGTCTTTGTATACTCAGTTCTTCTTGATCCCAGGGCTACGGGCGTTGAAAAGGCTGAGCCCTGATTTGCCATTGCCGTTAGGCACTCCACTGACGGCGACTCCGGGCTGCTGGAGCACCTTGTCCAGGGTTGTTTTCTTAATAGCTGCTGGAGAGATGCGCTCCTGGTCTGCCAGATACTGCAGCTCCCTGTGAGAGGAAGAGAAAGCCCCCGTTAGAGACACGTCAGACTGTAGATGTGTGCGTGTCATACAGCTACAGACTCTCAATGTTGAGTATCTCAATGTTGGTGAATGATACATTGGCAGAAAATCAATTTTCATTTTTGAATATCTGAACGTTTATCTATCAAAATCCCAAAAGGTGCTGTCATCTCAAAGTTGAGGTCTTCTGCGTTCTCTGATTTTAATTATTATAAATGGAATATCACTTTACCGGAGGACGTTTATAGACAAAACAACAAATCAATTGAAAAACTAACTAGTGGATTGATAAAATTTACCAACAGGGAAAAAGTTGAGAAACCCAGTCTTGGTGATAACATAGAGGTGTGAATTATATTTACAGGTGTGACTGTCTCACCGTGTTCTTATGCATGAGGCCTCCACAGCGTTGATCAGGAGGCTTCGGAAGCCGCCGCTCTCCAGCACGTGCAGGGCGTGGATGGTGGCGCCCCCTGGTGAGCACACATTGTCCTTCAGCTGGCCAGGGTGCTGCTCCGAGTCCAGCAGCATCTTTGCTGCTCCCTGAAGAAGAACAGAAATATGAGGATGAACAAATGAAGACAATGCAAGGAGATAATGGATACACATGAATAACAGCTTATTGTTTACTCATACACACTCGAGGAGTGCTGATACAGTAAAAAATCCTGTGCAGCAGATATACTTTTAATATCATTATAATGCAAGTGGTGCATTAGAATGTAGAATTAATCACACATGAAGATAAAGCTCCTCCAGGAAATGAAATCTAATCTGAGGCGCAGACATTAAAATGTAAAAAAAAAAAAATGTAAAACATCTTCAAGGCAGCTTGCTGGCTTACAACAGTACTGTCTTTGGTGAGTGTTTCCTGCAGATGAATGTGCAAACAAGAAGAGACACTCAGACCAAGAGTATTTACTGTCTACAACAAAAAATATCTGAATAGACTAGAAAAAGCAGAACAGAGAACATTGTTCATAAAAATGCAGAAAGGAGCTGAACACACCGAGCAGAAGACAGAGCCTGAAGCAGCTACAGAAACTGTTTGAAGTGAATCATTTCCAGTAATCCACTTTGACAGATTGCAAATTGTGATCAATCAATGTCTGCATTAACAAAATCAGACAATAACGGTGTTTACTAATCAGGTTGAAAACAGCAACAATTAGAAATGTCTTCTTTCTTTCTAAATTAACATCACTGTAGAAAACCGCTACATGTTAACCATTTGTCTTTTTAATTTGTACTTCCAGGCAAATCAGAGTACCCCACAGGGTTTTATTTTTCCAGAGTTTCATAAATTAGTGAATTTAAGTCAGCAGTTATAAGACAGCAGCAATGTTGGGTGCATTCAGAGCAGAAACTCAGTCCCTGTGTGTTTGCCGTCTCTGAATACACAGGCGATCAGTGAATCAAGGAGACTAAATATTGAGAAAAGGCAGAGTGAAAGATACCTAAATACCAAACATACACACACATACACAAAACAACAAAAACTGAACACCACTGACCAATAGGGCCTGAGCTCCAAGTCTGACAGCCAGTCTCCTGGGCAGACCCATCTTCACTCCTCCATCTGCGAGAGCATCCAGGGCTGTGAATGCCTGTTTGTACACACACACACAGACACAGACAAATGTATAAACATCACATAAACTGACAGTCTGATTTGTCAGGAGTTTGAGTCAACAGATGAGTGGTTATTGTTCAGCCTCCAGCCTGCAGACATTTTGAGGCAGAACAGAAAGTCGACTCTTCAACACTTCCATCCACTTAATTAAAAGTTACCTCTCTGCCTCTCCACAGTTCAGATGGGCAAAAAAATTATTCAGACACTTTCAAGCCTATATTTAAAAATACCTGTCTGGAGCTCAACAGCAGATAAAACCCACCTGCACAATTATTCTTAATTTCTCCAACCACTACACACTTCTGTCTGCGATGCAGTACATTCGACGTGACTGTTTTATGAAGCAGGAATGATTGAGATTTGGAAGCAAAAAAGTCATTACCACAGCTGTGCTCCCTTATATGTTTAGTACAGGAGAGATTCATCAGTGCATGTATCCTGACAGATAAATACCCTGGCACATTTGACCTCTTCTGCCTGCCACTGTTTTTCTAACTACACTTCAAGCCCAAAAATATTACCAGTCCAACATCCAATTTAATCGATACACTAAAAGATCCATTTACATCATTCATCAAGTACTTTATTTTATTTTTTTTAACAGCCATGCAGATTTGCATTATTTTCTTTATATCCTATTATGAATTGTCTACGGTTTGTGAATCTATCACTTTAAGAGGTGTCATTGTCATTATATTTGATTTCAATATTTTATAGATCAAAAAAACAAGTGATAGATAATTAAAATAAACAAACATTTGTTTAGGCTCTAGCTATAAAACCTGACAGGTGCAGATATAGGTAAGTAATGGCAGACTTTGTCTTCCAAAAACACAGGAATCGCTTCATCAATCCAAACCAGTCTCTGTAGCTCTCCAAGTGCAAGACAGGTAATAGCTTTGTTGATACAGAAGTTGCAAGATGGTTGGTACAATGAATGTGACTGACAAAAAGTTCTATCACCAGCAGCCTCCTATCTGGTCTATTTCAGAGTGAAGGATTACGTGATTATTACTCCTCACGCTAGACCACACAGTAAAATGGCCAACACCTTTCTCTGTGACACCTGTTGCTGATTCTGGGTGGACTCATCACTTCACATACATCATTTTGTGACAAGCACACAGTCCTGAAGTCACTTACATAGGCCGGTCCACTGCCACTCAGCCCGGTGACAGCGTCGATGAGGTCCTCCTCCACCTCAGTGCAGTAACCCACACTAGCCATCAGCTGTTCCAGCAACTTCCCGTCCTCCACCTGAAAGAAGGAGGACAACATGATAGTAATGATATGGGAGAATCAGTCATGGAAATGTATATCCTATGAACTCATTCATAAGCCATTTGACTCATGTTTCTTTACATCTGCGTGTGTCCCAGTGGCGTACACCGTGGCTCCCTCTTTCACCACCACCGGAGTATTTGTCATGCACCTCATGACTTTAGGAGTTGAGCGGTATTGAAGCAGTTTCTGTGAAATGGCAGAAAAGGAACAGGGGATAGGTGCGCAGGAGTCTGAATGTTAGACATTTCCTCTTCACATGTTTGGAGGCATAACAAAACTTAAAATTTAAGTTGTATGTATGAGAAAAAACAAATGCAGAGACTAAAATTATTATGTAAATAACAAATTAATACCACAAAGTGCACACTACAGACAGAGTTATCTAGAAGTTGGGACACTTCAGCAGATAAATAACTCTGCAACAGTGCCAGATAGTGACGTTGACAGAAGCTGACCTTCTCTATGGAGTTGATGGTGACGCCTGCAGCACAGGATACAATGAGATGGCGGTCCTCGATGTCCGGCCCGATCTCATCCAGGACAAAGGGTATAATGTGGGGTTTCACCGCCAGGAAGAGCACATCGCTCTTATTGACGGCCTCTTTGTTGCTAGTGGTCAGGTTCACCCCCATTTTCTGCAGAAACAGAAGAAAAAAGAATTGCTGGTGATGAAGAAAGCAGTGAAGGTGATTTTACAGCAACATACGCACGTTAGCCCCCTCTTGGACAAGCCTACGCTTGCACAGATGCTAGAACAAACGTTTCCATTTCAATTCCCATCACACAACAAAGTGGAAACTCGTCTTCTCACCCTCAGCCCCGACACAGTGGGCAGGTCTGTATCTGGGGAGCTGGCTGTAATCCTGTGTGTAGCAATCACACCTGGGGAGGGAGGCAGGAGGAAGTGAAGAGTGAGGTATGAGGATTTAAAACGTGGGAAATGACAGCTGTAAGATAAGACCTGACTGATCCCTGTAAGGGAAATTCACATTATACAGCAGCTGGTCAGAAACAGATAAAACCTGTATAACTTGAAGACATACAACTAAATAAATGCAGGAAATGCCATTAATGGGACATTATAGTTAATAAAATACAACACTACGGCCATATATGTGATTTGTGCATTGTGAAAACAACTGTGACAAAGTAATGCCTCTTGTTGTGCAACGTGCAGGCCTTAGAAGGCAGAAATGTGCCGATATATAGAGCCTTGACAGCATTTATATCCTTATCCAACCCAAAATCAGTTATATATGATGTGACATCAGTGACTTTGGATTCAGTTCAAGCCAAAGGTTGCACAACAAAGAAAGTGGCCTCACCTGCAGCTGTGAACCCTTTGACCAATGCGTGAGCCAGCTGGCCCGCTCCAATGAATCCGACACTCATCCTGTTAGATGATGTGGCTTCTTTGACCTGTAAAATCCAGTCAGAAAAAGCTGCCATGAACTGTGATGCATGGCAAAGGACTCAACTTTGAACAACCTAACATAAAATACACCTTCACAGTTTTCTTCAGACAAATTGTGAACCCTTGTTAATTTGAAAAAGTCTTTCCTTAAATTAAAAAGAATATTGACAGGCTTTGGTGGTGATGTAATCCAGAGAAAAATCCTCGAGCTGGCACACAGACTGAATGATGATGAAACACCTCTTCTGACAGACACATGCAGCACCCATGGGTCGTTTTGCTCGTTTAACTGGGATATGGACACATTTGCTGATTTATGGCTGTGAGCTCCACATTGAAGTCAAACTCATATGCGTGAAGAAAAGCACTTTGTGAGCCAACAGATTGAGTGTCTGGTTCAAAGTAAACGGATGAAGTTCACAACGGTGTCATCTGATGACATCTTCAATGCTTTACATCTATTGTTGAGGGCAGCCGAGTTATTATTATTTAATACTGTTCAAAATCACTGTCGCCATAAAAGCAGTTTCACTGTTACCGTTAAAACTGCCTGGTGTTTGCTAACAAGTTATTAATGTATCCACTACTAACATTATCCCCCCCAGTTGTTAATTGATGATAGCCTTTCCAAGCTAGCTTAGTTGAGACAGCTTGTCCTCGGCTAGCTGCTCTGTTAGCTAGGTTTCTCAACCAGAAATGAATGACAAATATGACAAAACCATGTACCACGGAGACAGTTACCTTTCTGAATCTTTAAGCTGAGCTTCCTGTCCTGACAGATGCGAGTCGACGACGTGACCGTTATCCCCTACGGCAGAAAAAAACCTGAAAACACCACTTTTTGTGTCAACGTGGCTTCCTTCTTACTCAACCTCAACGTGCTCCATGACCGTAACGGACAGCGAGGCTGGCGAATCAGGATGGAGACACGCGGAGCTTCTGACCAATGAGAAACTGTATCACACAATCTGTGCGGCGTTTTGGAGTCCGTCACGCCCAGTTGCATCAGTCCTCTGGGTTGAAGCGCGGTGAAGCTGCCAGGGACCGAATGTAGGTCAAATATTAGAGACGTGAGGTGTGAAGTAGGTTAAGTTTATGTTGGCCAAAGTCTGTATGTACAGTTCAGAGCATATATGACTGATTCACCATAGATAGACTGGACTTTTGTGCGGGTGGACAATGCTTAGTAGCCAAGTGTGTAATCCTCTTTTATGAAAAGTGCCTCTTGACTAACGTTACTGAGGCCCTATACCTCATCCCCTCATTCCATACATACACACCACACTCATACCACATATACAGTTATATTATGCCACACAGATAAGGAAAAACTAATGCTACTGTCTATAGATACCTTTTTGCAAAACCTAAACCAAAAGTAAATTAAAGTCATCGCTACGATGGATAAAAAGTCCACCACTATAGGCTACTTATAGAATTGATTCTAAAAAGTCCACAATCCAGAATTGATTCACAGTTGCTATTCCCAAGTTGAGTCCATTCATCAACACATACACGTCTTATTGTTGACAATCTTTTCACCACAAAACTATGAGCCACCTATCAATCAATTGCAATCAATACATAAGTCCTTAGAAGCATGGTTTTCTGTATAAAAGTAAGAAATCTTAGAAATAAGATGGGTATGTACTCATCTTACTATAAGATCAATTAAAAGAAAACTAACAAGTTCATCATAAAAAAAGAGAAAACCCCATATCAATTAACATGATAGGTATGTGATAATCTGACACTTCCAAACATCAAAGATATTCAGTTTAACATCATATATGATAAAGAAAAGCAGCAAATCCTCACATTTGAGAAGCTGGAACCAGAGAATATTTGTTTTTTTGCTGCTGATGAAATCGCTCAAGTGATTAATCACTTGTCTTAATACTTGCCAACTAATTTTCTGTCAACTCACACATCATCTTTCTAATTATTTCAACTCTATAGTGTCTATATTAAAGTAATCTTAGTTGTTCTAGCACTGATTTTTTCACTTTCTTTTTCCTTTTTTGTGATTTATTTCTGGAGACAATGTGTCACGTTTTCAGATGCCAGCCGACAAATCTTCCACCAGAATGATTTGGGCACGTGTTCAGTGTTCATTATTTTGAATGCAAATGCATTGCAATTCCAAGATGACTCACCAAAGTACTCGAGGGTATCAGTAGTGGCTTGTGAAATTTGAGGGACCTGAATTTGAATGAAGGATTGTTTTTCTAACAGGAAACTGTAGACCAGTGCTTCCTCTTCTCCCCTTAGATTTGACAGAATCTGAAATAAAGCAGAATCGGATGGTGTGTGCACTAATGAGCCACAGCGATGGAATACAGGTCGGCTGCCTATCCCTTGGTACCTCACCATTGCATATTCTCAAAATTAGCCATGAACTTGGCCTGTAACTGTCAGTTTGAGGCTAAAATCTCCCCTCTGTATATGGTTTAATAGGGCTGACCCTCATGTCTATCTGCCTGCCTCTTTGTCCCCCTCTATCTCATGCCATACCATACCATGCAAGACTAAATTTACAATTCACGAGATGTACTGTATGTCTCCCTCCAGGAATCTCACTCCATTTATTTCCTCACAGGGGTGTTGGACAGGCATGCAGACTGAGTGATTGTATATGCTGCTGTCTATATATAAAGCTGAATGCATGGCGCTCCAAGAGCATCAGCTGTTGGTGTACTCTTCCTCTCCAGCAGGCCAGGAAGAGTGATGTAATTTCATCAGTTTCTCTACAAATGTGCACTGCAACACCTTGAAACATTTTTGTCATATTTTGCTCAGTGACGTCTCGGGGATCTTTGAAATTCTGTGAGGATTAGTTCAAATGTATTCCCTTGTTTAATCATGTGTTCTGTCAATTTTACTCTCCTTCAGTGATGGTGTAAATGCTGTTTCTAAGTCTTCTGCGTGCTGCCATGTTACAGTTTATACGGATAAATACTAAATCTCTTGATTCGGCTGTTTTTCCACAGTCTTCATAGTCTTGGAGAGCCACATCAGTGTGTCTCCACAGCACTGTGGCAGCACTGGAGAAAGCTCTGTTAAAGTTCTGCTGTAGGGCTTGTTTGTATTGGGTGAAGGGCACCTGCACTGTGGTGAGCCGACGGTCAGCCATTGGTGTGTCTTCGTTGGTGGGAGTGCGTGTCCCTAGTATTTGCGGTTTGTTACGCACCACTGGCACGTCGTCGGCCCTCGCTGGTGGCTATTTGGCCAAGTGAGCACAATTAATTGGTGACCGGGCCCATCTGGGAGAGAAATATTCACAGTTCAGCTAAGTTTTTCAGTGCATACGAAGAGATACAGTAAAAGAAAGGGAAGGTCCCTTGATCCCATTGCTGTAGAGTCCATGATTCCACCAATTTAATGCGGTTTCTTCTTACTTTTTGCCATCTCCTCACTAGTGCCATTTGCAACTTTTCATTTGACTTAATTGCGATCATAAGTGGCAATATTATGAAGAGTGGTGTAAAAAAAAAACAAAAAAAACAATGAAGTGACGACCATTCTTCCCCAACTCTATGCAAATATTAATCTATTGCTGAAATAACCCTTTAATTCACTGTTTTTATCTGATATTTAGTAATATTAGGAACCCATCATGTGTAGTTTTTGTGTGTAATTGCATTCAGTTCAGTAAAACCTCTTGAATTCACCCAAACAACACCTAATTTGACCTCTTTTTTCATGATTTATCAAATATCATCAGTAGTAGAGGCTTTGAGGTAAGGATGTCAGATTCTCTCATCACTGGTTTGTACTGTAGCAGAATAAAACAGAACATTTATGGGGAATTAGGGAACAATATGATGATTCATTCCCTTCTGATTTTACAAAGTTATGATAATAACAGATGGAGTAGAGCATCGGGGGGTACGGCACAGTTCCCTTTGTTGTATTGGATTGTGGAATAATTACCCACAAAACTGTTCTCCAAACCTAATCTCAAACAAGCCGAAAATTTCATTGATGTATCCCCACTCTGCTCCTCAATCACACACACACATACACACACAAAGTTAATTTACCACTGCCTGCCTCTGTACTATCTATCACTCAGAGTCGGCATGTGTGCCGAGGCGTGACAACATTCATTCCGTCTTTCTTTTTTTGACAAAACCCCCAAGAGATTTATTAAAAATACCACAGTGCACAAATGTGTTTTTTTTTCTCTTGGCCACACAGCAACAAGCGGATCGAGGTGAAGCGTTCACAACAATTTGTTGCTTGCAGTGATTAGGGCCCAGAGGTGTGGGTGCGTGCGTGCATGTGTGTGATTGGCGACGTGGAGAAGGACTGACAAAATACGCAAAAGAGAAAGAGAGAAAGGGCTTTGTTGAGTGAGAGAAGATGTGCATATTTAATATCACAGACAGACAGAAAATCTCTCCCAAGTGTGCATACGTCTCCGTCCGTCCTGCAGTCTGACACAAGAATGAGTGACAAGAATGAGTCCGAGACAAGAATGACTACAAAAGAACTGACAGCAGAAAAGTGGAGGCAGCCAGTGTAATGTCATCTATCAGTTTGATGTAAAACCCCAAAACTAATAAAGGATTTCTCACAGCACATCACATAATCTCACAGACATCAGAATGAAAATCCCTAAAAAACATGGAGGACTGATGCTGTACTTCTTTTGGATTTGTCTCCTCAGTTCAGCGGGTTTTAGAGTGAAGATGAAATCATCCACTCAGATAACAGAGGGCAAACTGTGGCCAGAGGGTTTGCGTTTGTATTATTACCTCATAAATATTGTAAATATTAAAATTCTGAGTTTGAATATCTTCTCCAAAACTACGCAGTCCCTCTTAAAAGTGAAGGGGGTTGTGTTTGACTGCAGGCAAAAAAATATAAACACAAAATCAACCTCACATATTTGTTTTATGGATCTATTTATCAGCTACCTGTTTTCCCGGAACTAAGCAATGCTGACCACAGACATTTACCCAGTATAGAGAAACACTACCCTTACATCAGTGTAATATTCCCTTAAATTAACAAAATATACTATTTCAGTGTATCATAGGATCACAGAAACAGGTTCAGCGTAATCCACAAAAGATTGCTTTAATTTCTCAAAGGTTTGGAGATATGTTGCTGTCAGAGGAACCACAAAGTATATATATAAGCTTCTGTGTTTTATAATGCGAGGTGATCAGTCTTCTTTCAATCTTGGGAACAAAGAAACATTGCTTTCTTATAGAGGTTCATCATATATTCACTTCATTTTATGGGCTCGTTTTCTCGTTAGATATAAAACATTGCAATCAGTGAATCGGGTTCTATCACAAAAATGTCTGATTCAAATAGCTGAATGGCTGTCTAAAGGCAAAACAATACGGGTCACAAATCAAAGGATATATACTACATTGGCAACTAACGTCATAAAATACCATGTCTAATAAAACCTGATGTCGTGTTAACTACTTCCACAGCATACAACTTGATTTACCTAAACCCACAATACGTAATTTCTGCCGCTAGGGGTCGGAACTCAGTGAGAGTTGGCCTAAATAAAAAATAAAAAAAACACACACCTTCGATACCTGCCGTTGCTCGCTAGCTTACGGCCAATGTACAGTAAAGAAATCTGCTTTATTGGTGGTGAAAACACTATTAAACAACTCAGATGCAAATTTTCATGGATAAGGTAATGTTTTAAAGTTTTATTCACATACATTTAGTTTTCCTTCCTCATTCTATCCTGAAATTTATAGCATTTTACCTCAAGTAAACTTTAGGATTTGACTGGTTTTGAGCATTATTGGAAACATTTGGGATAATGTAAGTACACAACTCAACAAAAGGTGGAGTTCTTTTGAGACCCTATAATGCAGAAATCTATATAACATTTTATACCTTTAATCTGAACATCAGCAATAATTGCAGCAAATACATTTGAATGCCCACTGTTAGCATGTAAATTCATGAATGTAAACACCATAAGCTATTTCAGGGTTAGTTTACTGACAAAATAATGTTGTACCGCTGTTATAAAGTTTAATGGATTGAGGCTGAATCATATTTGGATCATATTTAGGTGTTTCTTTTATTTTGTCAGCCCCTGAAATTCCTAAAAGGAAAATCCCTGGTCTGATGATATACTGTGACTACAGCGAGTGCCTCCACCATGAGCGCCAATTGTCTTTTGTGTACAGTAGCTTCCTAAAAGGATGCTAAGCTAGAGGAGTTGGCATAGACTCAAATCCTCTGGGACCGAATATTTAGCCCTCAACAATGTTCCACACAACATTTGGCAAAACAAGAGCCAAGAGCTACGGGGGGGAAAGCTGACATCAGCAACATGCGCCATCAGAGATTAGTCACGACAGCCAGCCAGCAGTCCCCTGTCCCTCCACATCCCCCCGGCTGGAGAACAGGAAGGGACGTTATGATGGACACCTGTCGCAGCTCATCTCTGTCAGAGGAATTCATACACCGTAGGCTGTGTGTGTGTGTGTGTGTGTGTGTGTGTGTGTGTCACAGCTATGTTTAAGACAGAGGCCCACAGGGAGTGAGAAGTAAAATGAGTGCCCAACATGGAACAGCTGCTAAATGGGGCTCTGCAGAGGAGCAGGGAGTACACTTAATGGAGCTACAGACTGCTCTGTGGCAACGCTGTCTGTCACTTTTAGTATTAGCTTTCTTTGGGTTCTGGCATATTCCGTCAATGTTATACCCAATGTACTTTGGAAATATTAGTCAGGATAAGAAGAACACAAAGCACTGCTTCCAGGGGGCCTGTCGTTAGAGGTAATTCTGTTGGATTTATCAGAGGATAAAAATGCTCTCCATGGCAACGAACACACAAAAATGTTTATTCAACGACACAAAGTTATTTGTTGACGCACAAATCACCACCAGTTTACATAACCCCCCTTATAATCCACTGTTCATCTGCTCTTTCTGTCATGTTACTCACTTGTATTTACTTGCTAATTTACAAAAAATATATAAAAAATGGCACAGTTTGTGAAATGCTGATCTCTCAGACACACAGTGACGTTTTCTGTGGTCTTAGACAGATTTGGATACAAGAGCAGCCAACTGGTGATGGATTTGCTGCCGAGCACAATGACAGTTTAGCCTTACGTATGTGGCACAGTGGCTTCACGAAGACTTAATATAATACGTCCATAGCACTCACAGATGTGACAGGGGAATACATTGATCCTGGATTAAAGAGATGAGATTCACAGAGGTGACCAAAGCAGAGAGGAGTGAAGGAGGAGGGTGAGGAGAGGGGGAGATGGAGGAAGGGAGGGAGGGTAAAAATCTTGCGAGACGGAGTTAAGGGAGGGAGTGAGAGAGTGAAATCTCAATCAAGAGAAGAGGAAGGGGGGCAAGGAGGGACTGGAAAGGCTAAATTGTGGCAGCCATCTGTCTGTTTTATTCTTTTGGAACAAGAAAATAGGAGAGTATGGCAGCCAGAAAGGCCTTCATCTCAGCTCCTTTAGCCCTGGAGTGTGCAGAGGTACTGGGGTATAAATTCACACTGTCTTGCAAAGGAATTATTAAATTTAATTGAATATCAATTTGAAGGGGGAAAATGTACTGTCCATTAATTAACATTCAAACCAATGCAAATGCAGTCAGCTGAAAGGCCAGTTTTCATTGGCAAGACTGTGTTTGATGAATATGTTTTGGGTTAATAAATTTGGCCACCTGGGGTCAGTGCAACAAGCTGTCAACACAACACCGATATATAACCACATTATAAAGTTGATATGGCAAACTCATGAGCAAATTGTTGCCTATTTACACACCCAGTTGACATGGAGCGACATCTTGAGTCATGTTTCTGGAGACCTGGTGAATGTAAGTCCGATATTCACTCGCTTTCAGCTCTGTTTTTGGCCTCCACCAACTCCAGAGGGAAATATTTGGCTCTTTAGCTGTGAAATGCTACTAACTAATTAGCTAACTCTGTCTGTCTTTTGTGTTTCAGTGTTTCGTAGAGGTTTGAGTTTTGGGCTATAAAACCAAACCACAGTGAGCTAAAAGAAGCTAAAACACTCTGTAAAGCTGGGAAGTGCAGAGTAGAGGGATTCTCTGTGGGGTTAACCTTTCACATACACACGTTATTTGATTTGATGATTCGATAATATAAAAGTATTGATTATATCAGCTTTAAGTTTATGCCTGGCAACTGAAAGTACATATCAGAGTGTAAAATCCCACAAATAACCACTTAACACACAAATCATTTGTACCTGACAGGTACAGGTAATTTTTTGTTTGTTTTTGTTGTTGACCTGTTGATTAAGGACAAATAAGGTCACGCCATCCTCTGTAAAACTGTGCAAACACTCCTCGGTCACGCTGACCATGTTCGAATTGCTCAATTGGGAATATTGTGTTTTCAGACGTGGCAGCCTTGACAGCAGGTCAACCCAGCAGTGCAGTTGGATGAAACCAGCTCTTCTTTTTAATCAGAAACTGAAGGAAGCATTTCATAGAGAGCTTTTAAAGACTCCAGCCTCTTATAAATGCTGTCTCACGGCTTCAATATGAGTGCAGACGGCTTGTGTTTATTTTTGGCAGCCTGGGTAATGTGCGTCGATCTCTGGTGTGGGGTTTGCAGATGACAGGGATGCCACGGATGCCAATGCCAGATGTACTATTTATATTCAAGTCTTTTATGTATTATTTGAGCAGAAATACAGGCAGCCGGTAAGTGTGTGTGTGTGTGTTATGCCGCAGGTCAAGAGGAGCAGGAGTTGTCTGGGTTTATGAGGATTTGGCAGGACATACCAGTCGGCCCTGGCTGCTTGGGTGAGGCTGGCTCTTGTCCCAAATCTCTCAGAGGGCAGGAGGGTCGAGTTAAAGAGATGGGATGTCACCTCAGTGGGGTGTGGCAGAGGGGTCATGGTGGCAAAATTCCTTGTTCACATTCCACAGTGCACCAGAGACCCTTAATATGTTATGTGTCTTTAAATACAAAATAGATACACAAATCAAAAACAAAAACAGTGAAGCAGATACATAACTTAAACCTGTTAAGCCAGTGATTCAAAATAAGCTTCCAGATGGTGCTACACTCTCGAGTTTGTGGGCCGACGTGAGGAAAATCGTATCCTCTGGGAATAGATCAGGTCAGCCAAGTACAGGCCGAAGTTGACAACGGAGAACACCGCCACCACGACCTTGCTGTCCCATGGACAATTTCCTTGAGGGCAGGACGACGGTCTCCAAGGAGAGCCATATTTTGTGTCAAAGCAGAACACCGGCCACACTACCGAT
Organism: Spondyliosoma cantharus; assembly: GCA_900302685.1. Classification (NCBI taxonomy): domain Eukaryota; kingdom Metazoa; phylum Chordata; class Actinopteri; order Spariformes; family Sparidae; genus Spondyliosoma; species Spondyliosoma cantharus. Next base: position 20,996 of record OMLP01044326.1, read on the forward strand.
GCGCTCAGATAAAGTAGAACCTCCAGGAGGGTGCATACCACCACGAAGCGGTCAAAGGACATACAACGCACAGCCTTGGTCCGTCCACACACGGTCATTACAACCACCACTACGGTCAGAGCGAAGCAGAAAGCATAGACGACAACGCAGTAGATGGTGCCGACGTAGCGGTAATACTCGCTCCTGTTAGCCAGACCTCCAAAGATGATGCAGGCCACGAAACCCTGAACGACTTTGAGGAGGCCAGAGACGGTGGCCATGTAGCCCACCACAGCTTGGCCCGGCCTGGCTCGGCACAGGGCCACTTCAGCGCCGTAGGCCAGAGTCCCCAAGATGGAGCAGACAGTCACGGCGATGCGGAAATTTCGAACATCGCAGCCAGCATAGGGGCACTCTGATCGGACAAAGAAGAGAGGGTAGACTACAGAGGCTGTCACATACCTGCAGGAGAGGACAGAAAGCACGAGTGTAGTTATGATGTCATCAAACCAGGAAAAAATAATGCTCTGGAGTGTCACATTGGGGCGAATAAAGGCTGACCGAAATACATTTTGTAGTGCTTTGAAAAAAATAATCCCGAAGTCAAAGCTTTTAACCTCAATCAGTGGATAACAAATAAACCTGTACTGACTGATTTGTTGGCCACTTGGGGGCAGAACAATAACATATTATTACTTCATACAGCTGATATGATGAAGTTGTTACAGTTGCTTATTTATGTACAGATCCAGCAGGCAAGTATTAATGCAAACAAACTCTCTTCATTTTCATGACTGAATAAACAAACTTACATTAAAGGACGACACAGTTTCATACTACTTTACTTTGTTTATATGTGGCGATCCCTGCCACCTTTCTAGCTACACACAGTGTTGTGAGGACCTTGTATCCTTCTGAGAACAGTTTGTTTATTAATTTGTGTAAGAAATAAATAGATAACTCTCAGTTTATTACTTCATTGATAATGTAAATATCAAAATTTGGAGTTTGAATTTCTTCCCAAAAAATTACATACTGCGCCTTTAAACTAATCCAGGGCAGAACCAGAGTATGACTTCCTTTTGAAATATTTTGACTAGTAGACAACCAGTAGAAAAACATTAATGACAAGGTTTTAATACTGTGGAAGTACTGCTAAAAACTATGCAGGCTTTTTAGAAACTTTTATTGGCGCTACACAGAACTTCTCAGTACTTTCCCACTTACAGTAAAACATTTTTTTTTTTCAATAATTCAATGAATGAATCTTTGCAGTGTCTTTGAATTGTTGATTGGTGGATTTCTTATAGATGCAGTAATGGATGTGTTAAAGGTTTTAAGAGGAAAGTGAAAGTGTAGGTACACCCTGTAGCTGTACACTGTTTACTTTACGATGATGAAAACAAAACATGTGAAAGTGGAGTATTATCCAGAGTTTTGTTTGAACACCAGCACCACTAGCCCAACAGAGGATCTGAATTACACCTGAACACGTGACTTACATGAGCGTGGCAAAGGCAGCACATGTGACCGTCAGGTTGTCCCAGGATATGGGCAGGCAGCTGTAGAGACGAGTAGCATCCAGGAAAAACACCACAACAGTCATGCCGAAGCAGAAGCACCACGCCGCCATACAGAAGACACCGTGTGAGCCGCTGAAGCCGGCAGTGTGGGCCACCATGGCGATCACTGCACAGCCCATCGCTATCTGGCAGAGGCGGGCAGCACCCAGAGGTGAGCAGAGGGCACTCTTGTTGAGGTATGGACCACCCTGGGAATCCATAACTGAAAGATCTTCAAGGGGTAAAGCCTTCAGGAGCTCAAAAAAATACTGGATGTCCAACAGTTTGCAAAATAAAGGATGTTGAGGAGTCTTTGAGTTTCAGCCCTCACTCAAAGCTAGTCCCAACAAAAACAAGATCTGAGGAGAGTCCTGGTCGAAAGATGTGACTGTGAATCCAAACTTTAGTCTTTCTCTTTCAGTGTCTTGACAATGTCTCTCAAAGACAAAACAGTCTCATACAGTTCAAGTAATGCAGCTTCAACGCTATCCCTGTAACCCGTGCGTGCCCTCTTTCACATTTCATTTGTTGCTGGTAAGCGACACTGTCTTCAGAGGCAGAGCTTCTTCTGTGACAAACGATGTTGACACCTTCAGTGTCCTTGATGAACATACATTAGTATATCCAGCTGCTGAGGTGTTTTCTGGAGCTATTGTTACCTTGTGTAGGGTAGAAAGGCTCTGGTTTTTTTTGCCATCATGGCAGGGTCGCACTACCCTCTTCCTGCTGCTTACAGACTTGGTGGGGACTTTCTGAAACTCTATTTCTGTGTTAATGAATCAGCATTTTGCAGTCTGGACGAATGACAGGGGAAGTCTCTTTTCTGAAATCTTCTGGAAGAGCTCAAGCAGGCCAGCTGGGCACACACACTCACCTTTCTACTGAGTGTTCACACTGACTCATCAATCACAAATATCCAGACTCATCACACAGAAAAGCTGGAAGATGGTTATAAAGTCCTTGTGTTTTGGAAGAGCGAGTTTTTCTCTAAATTATGAGAACCTGTAGATCCTGTGAGTCCGGTATGTTTATCCAACAGTCGTCAGTGCATGGCACAACCTGGTCAAGTCCAACCTGCCAGCTGAAATGGTCCGGTCCAGAATCTTGATCCACAATCCCCAGGCTGACCCCCCGAGTTCGGTTTGTCATTTGTCGCTGTACTCGCTCATCGTGTGAATCCACGTGGCCTCGTGAGTCAAAGTCACTGTCAGCTCTCCTCAAATATCGACTGTCATCTTCTTATGCTCTCTGTCACACACTCTTCCTCTCACACTTTCTCCTTCCTCACTGTCCCTCGCTGTGCTGCGAGGAGGGGGTGCTGCTGGCCAGTCAGGCCAGGGTGGAAGATATTTAGGGTTGGGCCTTCACCACATGGGTGTTGGAGGGATGTGCACTGTACATGTGGTTGGGCGTGGAGTTGGGGCATGCAGACACATCACAGACCCTGTGGAATGGGTGAAAAAACTGACCCCATGATGTCAAAGCATGCACAGATCAGGACCAACACATGATAGTCAGGATTTATTAAATCACGTTGTGTTAAATCATGTAGTCTGGGCAATGATAGAAATTTATTAAAAGGTGTTTAAGTCATCATTCCTCTTTTCATCACCAATTTGTGATACTGAAGCATCAATCCTGTTGCCTTCTCATACTATGAACAGGATACCATTTTAGATGATGTACAAATGTAGACGTAGAGTGACAAAACACAAACAGATTTCAGGAAACACTGCCATTGTTATTTTTCATGTTTGTCATTGTGTTTTATGAAAACATTTCTTTTTAAATGTTGTTGTGTTTTGACCCTCAGGCCCACCATATAATTCCTCCTTTGTAACCAGACCACCATGTGACCTCACTGATTCTCAGAGATCCAGTGTCGACTGTGTGACGCCAGTCTGTTGGCAGTTGGCAGCTTTGCCACGCCTCCATAACAACACCACAAGAAAGCGATTTGCACCTCATTGTCCACTGTTATCCGTCGCCACCGACACCCAGTGTGTATCTTTGGTATTACAGCAAATGCAAGTGCTTTCTCTGTGGGCCATAGGCTCAATCATCATTGTGTTATATCATTTGGCGATAGATTGTGACTTAACATTAACACATCAACATATTTGTTTACATGAAGATCTTTGAGATTATTACTTTAATACAGTATTCACTTTCCCATAGCTCTGTTTTGGTCTCCACCACCTCCTGAGATAAATAACTTGTAAAATGCTCCACCATGTTCAGCAGTTCTTTTTACTGTGTCTGTCTGCTGTTCGGTGTTGGGCAGGTTGTGAACAGTACAGTGAGCTTATCAGAGCTTTGTCACTGAAAACTGCTGAGAGGGGAGCTGATTGATTTTCTATTTTCATCACAGTGTTCATATTAAATTAGCAAATTAACATTTTCTGAAATATGATTAAAAATCCAACACACTGAGCACCATGTCCTCAGCAGTGTTGGGAAAGCTACTTTGCAAGCGTAGCTTGTAAAACTACACATAGTTCAGCTTGGCAGTAGTTTGAACAAACTACATTTCTACCCCTGGCTTGCAGAGCTCACATGTGAACATGTAGGTCATGTCTGTAGATGCATCTATATCCAACATGTACATGCTCAAATATGGCCATGGGTTGGGCTGGCGCGTTCAGGGAGCATCAGGGGTAGCGGTAGGGTTGTCCATGACGTGCTTGTGCCATATGAGCACTGCCTTCCTTGGCACAAAGACCCGCCCACTCTGTGAAGCATTTGAGTGCTGACAGGGCCAATCAGTAGCGATGGCTGATGGCTCATGTCATGACATGTTTCATGCCTTTTTTCAAAGAAAAAGAAAATAAAATTTAGATTATATAGGTCTTTTTATATATAAAAAAATATATTTCATGTAATGGCCAAAATTGTAGTTTGTACATTGAGTAGTTAAACTACAAAAAAATGACCCAAAAAGTAGTTGAAATACTTGACGCAGCACAAAATATAAATGTAGTTTAACTACCAGCAAGTTACAGCAAATTGTAGTTAAGCTATGTAGTTCAACTACATGCAGTTTAAGTCTCCCCAACGCTGGTCCTCAGTTCAAGTTACATTGTCGCATGGTAATGATGTCATAGATACAGACTGACTTGAAATGTCTGTACTGAGTAACCATGTAACAATAACTAAATATTATGTATTGTACTGTAGATGAGTGAGAATAAAACTGTAGGATCATTTCATGGCAGACATCAAGAAACAATCCACATCAAATCTAATCCTTAACTCCACAGACATGGTGTATATATATATATATACAGTCAATATATATATAATATAGATAAGTTTGTATATATTATTATTGAAGGTATAATCTGTAGCATAGAGTTGCCCTCTGCTCATCTCTTTGGACCTCACATTGCCCCTTCAAGTAATACTACTACTAATGATAATAATACTAATAATATCATCACACATCTGTCTGTGTCCAATGCAATGAGTTCTGACGTGGGTGTGATCTTTTGTCAGAGAGCTGAGCCGTCCTTACAGGAAGCAAGGCCACATGGGACACAGTGCCAAAAATTGGTAAAATGAATATCAGTTTTTAAAATGTTTAGATTAAAACTTTCAAACTAAATCAGGCACTTATAATGTGTAGGCACTAAGATCTATAATGATGACCATATTCAGTCTTTTTTTCTTTAGTATCTACTGACACTTACAGCAAATGGACACAACAACATCTAATGGAAGACAGGGACATGGTCTGGAAGTCAGGGTCATTCCCCCCGACATACTTCATGACTGATATGCCATCAGGGATTACATGTGTGTGTGCAGCAGTGATTACAGCACTGAGTCCATCATGTCCTCCCATCTCAGGACCAGCAGCAGCCTGTGTGAGGCTCCTCTGAACTCCTCAGGTCTCTGTCTCCCCCTGCAGGCGGGGGACAGCCTCTATATCTCTCTGCAGTGCGAGAGTTCACATTCCTTTATCTAACATGTACACAGCAGCTGCATCAGAGCATGTCATAAGGGAGACATGTAGTCATGTGACCTGTTCTGTAGTGAAGGTAGAAGGTCTGCACTGTATGTATACGTAATGTTCAAAGAGAGAAACACATTCATGAATACATTAAAATATTTTTATAAGAACAAACATACATAAATAGAGAAATCCATAAATACAGTAAATGTAGGACGTGTTCTGGTATAATGTTTACCGTCTCAGTTTAGCCTGTTAACATGTTGATATTTGCTGATAAGCAAAAAAACAGAAGATGAGGCTGACGTAAATGTCACCAGTTAAGCAGGTCTTCTTCAGTCATAAACAAAATATTGGACATTTTAGCTAAATGTTGGTTGCGCTAAGTGATAATTCAGGGCATCAGCAAATGTAGTACTGTTCATCATGAGAGGAATATGAGTTTCTGTACCAAATTTCTCTCCATCCAATGGTTGTTGAGATATTTCAGGAAAGCGTCAGACCGACTGACAGACCAGCATTACCATGTTTAGAGCCAGGCTGTCAACATGGACTGATATCAAACCAGATGCTGTAAATCTTCAGTTATTACTGAAGTTCTCCATATAACTGTGAAGTCATTTAGTTTCCAACTTGGTATAAAATCCATTTTTCAAGACTTGATTTTTGTTCAGCTTGTCTCGTGCCGGGGTTACCCTCTCACCTTGAAGTCCGTTTGCCCGTACTCACCCTGATCACTTCATCTGACGCTCCACATCACAACAGCCAATCAGGCTGCTGTTCTCTTCACCAGCAGCAACACAGACACATTCTGGAGAACCAGTAACAAACACTTCCATATGAGTGAGGGACTGCTGGCATAGAGACTGTCACAGTGTGTGTGACTGTGAATGTGTGTGAGTGTGAATAAACAGATAGAGAGAGTTAAGTATTAATTTAAGACCCTCTGGAACATGATCCATCCTGCTGTTGGAAACTACGTCAAGCTGACATAGAAAGCAAAAAAAAATGAATGAAATGGAAACAGATGTAACCAGTTAAACTGATGTCTGATTGTTTTAATTTAGTTATGATTATATGATTATCTATTTTCATGGGATGGGGTGGGTGGAGGTTATGTGTTAGTGAGTAGATGCTGGGGTTCAGGGGTTAGTTTAGGAGGGTTGTGGGTACAGGGTAGGGGAGGGGAAGACAGGAGTGGGTGAGGTAGGTAGGGTTAGGAGGCAGGTTGGGGTTTCAGGGGGATGGATGCTGATGTCTTCCCTGAGTCCAACCAGCGACCAGGTTCCACTATATTAAAATGTTCAGTTTTCACCCCAGTTTTCCTTCCTCTCTCTCTTCTTAGATTTCTCCTCTTTTTATCTTCCTTTCTTTTTCCTCACTTGTCTCCTCCTCCTCCTCCTGGACTTTTATTTTGGAGGTGAGCTCCTGAAGAAAAAGAGAGTATATCTGTTACTTTACATGAAAAAGACAATTCTGAACCAGCTGTTAGAATCCAACAGGAGATTACTTTGAAGTACAGTGATGATCTGAGGCAGCGTACCTGCAGCTGGTTGGTGGTGGAGGCAAGGCTCTCCTCCAGAGCATCACACCTGGTCCTCCACTGCTCAGATGTCCGAGCCAGCATGTCCAGGGTCTCCACACAGTTGGCCTTTCTGGCCCTTTGGAGAACTTCTTCTTTTTCTTTGAGATCCTCCTGGAGCTGGCTCACCTTCACCTGGCCGTTTCTCAGCTGGCCAACCTGAGTTTTCAAAGATGTATTTTCATCTTTGAGAGACTTAATCTCAGAGATGGCGGCGAGCAGGGCGTCTCTGAGTCCCCGCACGACTGAGCGAGGGTATGGCTCAGAGTTCTGCGGTGCAGGTGGCATGTTTGGGCCGTAAAAGGCAGCAACAAACTGCAACGGCTGAAAGACAGAAACATACATGTCAGTCATACATTGGATACACAGAGAAACACAACCTGTGTAATGATTCACACAATAAAATGACATACTATTTATGTTTTTAGAAAAATATATCAGAGGTTCTATATTTACCAATGTTGTTTACTGGGTACATCAATTATTAATGATGCATTCATTTAATCCTGTATGAAAATGAATCTGCTTTCTAATGATTTATGTTTTTTTAAGCTTTGGACAACAATATGAAGACATTACAGCAAATAGTAGGCTGGACTAGAGAGGCACAGTGCTGAAAAAAGTCTGTTCAGGTCAAATAAGAAACTCTTACCAGGTTTCTGTCACTGGATCTTCTGTTCATGTTGCTACAGTGAAGTTGTCACAGTGGCAGTGAAGACAGTAGACGTGATCAAAGTTGGTCCAAAGAGTTGGACCAAAGAGTTGGACCAACCTAAAAAAAAAAGTTTGATTTCCGAGTTCAGTTCAGTAAGCACGAAGACGTGTGTACAGGTCAGGTTGTCGAATGCGAATGATGTTTTGAAAAAAAACACCTGCAGAGGGTGTTGATCTTTAAACTGTCGCAGGGAGTCAACAGAATTCTGCTCTTCATGGTAACAGGAGACAGTGGAGGTGACAAAATGTTTTACTGTCTGACCACACTCGATTCCCACACAGTAAAATGCATAAAACAGATGTGTAATATACTGCCTGGCCAAAAAAAAGTTGCCACCAGGACTTAACTAAGCAAATAGGTAAGAGTAATTATTGGATAATTACTGCATGGGTGATTATCTTTCAGCTGGCAACAAGTTATTTAACCCCAACTGATGCAATGAGTAGCTTTTCATTTCTTAAACAACCATGTCGAAAGACACATCCTGTGGTCGTGGAAAAGATGTTAGTGTGTTTGAGAAGGGTCAAATCATTGGCAGAGAAAACATCTAAGGAGATTGCAGAAACTACTAAAATTGGGTTAAGAATTGTCCAACGCATTATTAAAAAAACAGAAGGATAGTGGGGAACCATTGTCTTCGAGGAAGAAATGTGGTCAGAAATAAATCCTGATTGATTGTGATCGGTGATCACTTAAACGTTTGGTGAAATCAAATCGTAGAAAAACAACACCAGAACTTGTGTTTAATAGTGAAAGTAAGAGCATTTCCACACGCACAATGCGAGGGGAACTCAAGGGACTGGGACTGAACAGCTGTGTAGCCTTAAGAAAACCACTAATCAGTGAGGCTAATCAGAGAAGAAGGCTTCAATTTGCTAGGGAGCATAAAGATTGGACTCTGGAACAATGGAGGAAGGTCATTTTATTATTATTATCATGTGGTCTGATGAGTCCAGATTTACCCTGTTCCAGAGTGATGGGCGCATCAGAGCAAGAAGAGAGGCAGATGAAGTGATGCACCCATCATGCCTAGTGCCTACTGTACAAGCCTGTGGGGGCAGTGCTATGATTTGGGGTAGCTGCAGTTGGTCAGGTCTAGGTTCAGCAACATTATGTGTCCAAAGAATGAGGTCAGCTGACTACCTGAATTTACTGAATGACCAGGTTATTCCATCAATGGATTTTTTCTTCCCTGATGGCACGGGCATATTCCAAGATGACAATGCCAGGATTCATCGGGCTCAAATTGTGAAAGAGTGGTTCAGGGAGCATGAGCCATCATTTTCACACATGGATTGGCCACCACAGAGTCCAGACCTTAACCCCATTGAGAATCTTTGGGATGCGCTGGAGAAGGCTTTGCGCAGTGGTCCGACTCTCCCATCATCAACACAAGATGTTGGTGAAAAATTAATGCAACACTGGACAGA
>OMLP01044329.1:0-48193 GCA_900302685.1 Spondyliosoma cantharus
TTTCCATCAACATGGCAAGTTTTTGCTCACTCGAGTCGAGGGTCTAAGGACAGAGGATGTTGTTCACTGTACAGATTGTAAAGCCCACTGAGGCGATGTGATTGTGATTTTGGGCTATATAAATAAAATTGATTTGACTTGATTTAATTTGATTTTATTTGATTTGATTTACATAGGGTTAGGGTTAGGGTACTTACTTCCTGTGATGGATAGCCTATGTTATGTGAGCAAAACTAGCAGCTGCTTGGAAGGTAAGAATTTAGTCTTGAATGTTCTTCAGCAAGTGCAGATCCAAAATGCATTTTGAATTGAAATGGCTAAAATGCAAATCCTTTACACTTTACTATAAGGGTCCCTTAATTAATGTTTATTTAATGCATTATTAAGCATTCATTAACAATTTAATAATGTTTAAATAACCATCATAATGTATTACTTAACATTAATTATCATATTAGGACATGCATTAATAAGCAGTTAATTAATGGCTACTGCTCAGAGTTAATTAATACATTATTAAGCATTAATAAAACTTACATAATGTAATTAGCTATCCTTATTGTATGCATTACTTATCATTAATTAATACTAGTGGTGGGACTCGATTAAAAAAAAAAATAATAATAATTAGAGGCATTGTAATTAATTCATCTCAATTAATCGCATATCAATATTTGACACAAGAAGCAACATTTTTCAATTTAAATGGATTTTGGGATATGACTGAATCAATGAATAGACACATGAATGAGCATAAACAACAACATTGTGTTATTTTCATCACTGAGTGTTAACATAAAGTGCAATATGAATAAAGAATATTATGATTGCATTGTTCACAAGGCACAAACTTAAATTCAAGTTATATTCAAGCATTTTCAGGACTTTTTGTAAACTTTCTGCCTTAAACACATTTGTTTTTGTTTATCAAATTAAAAACAGCACTTAGTACAGTACATTCCAGAATGTACCACTGAGAGTGGCCGACAGTCCACTGCAATCCTCTTTGCCAGTGCCTATGTTAATTTGTCAGTCGTGGACTCATTTTGGCTCTGAGCCCTGTCATCTTGTCTCGTGTGGATTGGCGACACTGCCTGCTCCAACTGGGAGCGTTGTCTGTGCTAGCTGCAACATGTTTGTCTTGAGGTGGCAGCGGAGGCTGGAAGTGCTCAGGTGATAGGCAAATTCTTTCTTGCACACAACTGTGGTTTTATCCAGGTTTCCACCCGGTAGTTTTTGAAAACTAAAATTTCCACCCACCAAACCCAGCAACGACTTCTCATCGGTTTCATTTCTCGTGTTGTGTCCTGTGCATCAGTATTACGAGTTTGGCAGTAGCTCGTGCAACGAGCAACGTTCAGCGCTGTTTGGAGTGCAAAAATATTTTTTCTGTAATTAATTAATTGTAATTAACGCGATAAAGTCCCAGCCCTAGTAGATATACAATGCATACTTCATACTTTCTCGCTTATTAGTGAAGCTAAACCACTGATTTCAAGGTGAAATATGTCATGTTGCCCTTCGTGCGTGCAAGTACAAGTTCAGAGAAAGAGCGAGAGAAAAACAAGATATCTTTGTTTTCTTGACACCACCATGTCATCGCTCAGACGAATGGTATAACTGCACTGGACCACGATCACTTCAGTTATAAATAATGTTACAGGCTCAAGGTCAACTGGAGTTGACAGCTTTAAAAGCACACAGTTAGGCCATGACAGGCTATTTATATGAAATGCAGATTAAATTGCACCGTTGAAGTCAAGCATTCCCTTTTCAAAGACATCTTCAGTAGTTTCGAAAAACATCAAGGACACGACTCAGAATCAGGCAGATCACTGGACTAATATCAAGAAAAGACACACAGGGCAAACTGTTGTTTCTCACTGGAGCACCGGAAACAAGTGGAACCACTTCATCTGGTTCTCATTTGACTGTGGTTGTTTTTAATAATGTACTTAGAATTTCTATTTTGGGCACAAGTAAACAAACTCAGGCACATCAGTCCTCTATGGTGTCTAATAATACTCCAAGAAAATGTTCTCCAAAGACATACTGTACACTTCACACCACAGGATGAGTCATACAGAGGATATCCGAAACCTGTCAGGTGTTACTCTGAGAAAAAAAACAAAAAAAACAGCCAGACTGTCTGAATCAATTATGAGGAATAGTCGTGAGTTTGAGTCCGACACACAAAACTAACGATATGCATTAACACTACACTGGACTCCTCTGTCTCTGCGTCGCTCTCCATCTCTGTGTGTGACTGACAGGCTCCAGGCTCCGCTCCACACCTCATTAAAAATCACCACATCATACCTGCAGTATCCCGGTATCTAAATATAAACACTGGAGGGAGGCCCCCCCACTAACCTGATGGAGACAGCCCATTAATGAGCTTCATCACTATGAGGACGCACTGACGGGGGATGGAGGGATGAGGGACAGATGGAGAGGGGGGAGTGGTGGAGTAGAAGGGAGGAGAGGGGTGGAGTGGAGTGGAGTGGAGTGGAGTAGGGAGATGTTTCAACAGACCGGTGAGGTTTTTTTCAGTCTCCTTGTCAGGAAGGACGACACAGTTGTTGCTGTCCCAGAGATGAAAAGTGAGAAGACGGAGGCAGCACAGTTTCTCAAAGCTACCGATGAAATAAGAGGGGCGGAAAAAACAACAGGCAAAGAGTAAGAAGGAAAGTTAAGATGTGTCTGTGGATAGAAACCTGACGACACCAGAGGTGACGATTTCATTTTAACGGTAATTTGCAGAATATGGCCGTTATTCAAAGGTAGCTCCTAAAACATAGGGGGCAGCATAACCAGAGTAAATGACAACTGCTGCTCTTTGCTGGCCATCCATGTTACAACTAGCTGATTTTCTAGTTAGTATCGAACATCAAAGTAAAAGCATTTTGATTATTTATTTTTTTTACACATAATGCTTAAAACTTGCATATACCAGCTGAAACACGGGGGCACTGGCACTATCCTCTCTTGCCAGTACGAAGCGGTATAACAAGACAGGATGGGCCAGGGCTACCTGGTTAGCACGCTAACTTCAGTAGACATCTCTGTAACACAGTACATAGATGTCTTTGTCACAACGTCAACACCATTGTTGGATCACACCCTGTTGATAATGTCAGTTAATTTTTTGGATGTTTTAAATTTAAATACCGGCCATATCTCTCACATTGCTCCTTTAATTTCCGGCGGACTAGTCACTGCTGACAGAAGAAATTATCTCAACGTCTATTTGCATATACAGTGGGGATGTGAGATCCAGTCACAACGGGTCACTTTGGAGGAGAGGCATTGTAATGCAAGGCGTGATCTGACATATTTAGAGCTGTCCACTTGTGACTGGATCCCCCAAGACACATGTCAGTGCAGGTGTAAACGTGGCCTTTGTTTGTGTGCATGTGCTCATCTCTGTGATATCTGTTGATACGGTATTGTTTCTCAGAGAGTCATTGGTGAAATGCATGCAGCCTCAAAGGCACTTAAAAAGCCTTGGAAGTTGTATTCCCAGACATCGAGTCCTTTAATTGAATTCTTGTAAAGGGAGAAGTGAAAAGAAGAAAAACAAAGCAATGAGGTGTTGAGGAAGCCTAGAGAGACGGGGACGAGAGTCACAGGTTAGTCGAAATGTCGAGTCTGTCTGCAAACACTAGCAGTGTTCAAAGCTGACCTGAGCACAGCTCTGGTGGGATCTTAAGTGTTGGTTGAGCAAACACTTCAGAGGCAGTCAAGGAGAGGATGAAGGTGGGCGGAAGGGTGAACTTGAGGGAGCACAGAGCTTTTTGTAAGAACTATTGATCAGTCTGGATTCTCAACCCACTCTTGATTGTGCCTGACACTTTGCGGCAGATCCATGCAGCATTTGTCTTAATTTTCTTTAGCTTGTAGCCAGCTTCACTTCGTTCATTGATTTTTTTCTAAAATCAGTTTATTCATTAAATCAGAGTACAATGAACTGTGTAGCCTCTATTTTTGCATAATTTAAGGCTTTTTTTTACTTGTTTCTTCTATGGAAAATGAGAGAAAATGAAAGATTACTGTTGACACCTAACTTCCACCTGTAATTACTCAAGAAAACTCCTTAAAATTATGTGAGAAACACATGGTTATAGGGACTTTAATTGGGTTTGGATCATCCTGATTTCTGGAGCACGATCAAAAGTCTAGTCCCGAGCACAGGACCATAAAGGTGTGACTCGGGAGGCAAAGCAATTTCTTTTTATTAGATTTTCTGTAGGTGAAAAGAATCAAAGACTACCAGCTTCCCAAACGAAGCAACAACAAAGAGGCGGAGAGCATCAAAGAAAGATAAGAGAATGACAAAAGATGGGCATAAACCTGCACAGTCTCTACAGCGGGGGTCATGACCTCCCAGCAGTCAGCAGAGGCAGGGCTGCACTCTGGAAACATCCCCGGCCTCCACACCCAGATGTCTTTAGTGTCCTGTCTCGCTACCTCTGCTTCACCTCGCACCATTACCCTTCATGCCCTCCCCACATTCATCCTCCAACAGTGTAAACAATGACGGGTCAGAGTGCTGCCAGGCCGGGGAATTTATAAACATACATCAAGCGAATAACCCTTTCCTCTCTCCCTAAAAAACCCATTTACACCGCCTCACCTCGTCATCATTCCGCCTGCCAAACAAGCCTGAATGGATCCCTCGGTGGCAGACAGGGAATGATGTTGACAAATTATGACAGGGCATAACCTTAAGAGGAGCTACGCACTTTTTTTTTCTTCTCCAAATACAATTCCAATTCCCCCTCCCCACAGGTGTGGCTGGAATGAGGCCGAATAGAATCTGTCATTACTGGCTGCTCCATTTGGTGTTTAATTTTTCAGCGGCCCGCTGCTGCCGGCTCACCTCTGCTGTCGGAGCAGACTGGACGCAGGACAGTCATCACTTACGGCCTCCACTTATTCCACTCGCTCTCCTGCTCATGCTGCGCTTCATCCACCCTCTTCCCGTCCCACACAAACACACAACCTCACTGTCCTCGCTCCTCCTCTCTTTCAGTTAACACTCGTTCTCTGTCCTCTCCATCATGTAAGAACCATTCCCTCCACTAATCAGTCCCAGCTGAGCTCCTGTCAGCGCAGCTGCCCCTGGACACAAACATGTTTCAATCACTTCAGAGGACATTGCATTGACTTGCATTCATTTCCTCAAGACTTTACTTAACCCCAACCAAATCCAGTCAAAAATTTCCAAGAGGGGTGGAAATCTCTACAAATACAAATCACAAATTGACTCGGCCTACACATCGCCCAGTGTGCACCCATAAGAAAAGTATTGTTTTTAGAGATTATAATGCAGGTTTGGGTTAATAAGAATCATTACGTCTCCAAAGACGTTTTACTCTTTCAGGACTCTTTTATCTTGCCTCTGTAACATATCGCTGTGACAAGTGGTTGATAACAACATTGGATCAGTGCAAAAAAATGTGTGTACATTGGGTGATATACCCAATTGGCTCTCTATCTATGATTAAGCAGCATATTTTGACACCACTCTTGCAGCGCTCAATTGGCCAAAAAAAGCTGCCAACCAGAGCTGTCCAGTGCCATTGGTGCAGGACACAGCACATCGACTACGGCCTCAGTCGCTCACTGATGGCTCAGACAATGGCCGATGTCCGACCACCAGCTTGGTGTGTCAGGGTCCTAATGTATAACCTTAAACCAGGTCTTCGCCAAAAATGTGGTAATTTTGCTATGGGGTACCTGCATTTTGTCCCCAGAAAGGAGGCAAATTCTCACAAAGTGCCTGTATGAACACATGTATGTCCCCACAACATGAGTAAATCATGTCCACACACACACACACACACACACACACACACACAGACAGAGACAAGCCTTTAGCAGCGCAACACATGTCTTTCCCTGCCTCTTCCTCTCACCGTCCTTCCAAAGTAATTCTGCCAGCTCCTTCCTGTGTCATCATGGGCCACACTGGATCCCACTCCAGAACAATGGAGAACCAGGCAGGTATTACTGATGACTAACATAAATGCTATATCTTGGAACCAGAACTATATTTTCTCTGTGACGCTGACCAGCTTGGAAAATCCTTCGATGAAGGTGCCAGTGAACAAAGCCTTTGTGTCTGCAGATGTCCCCTGCGTGGGATTTACAGACGATCAGTAAGAAATAAGAAGGGATGAGATATGATGGAAATAATCGCCTCTGAATGGTTTATAGGCCAGAATCGGAGGATCCCCCTGGGCTCTGCTGAATCTGAGAAATTGATACTCAAAACTGAGGCTGTAAATACGCTACCGTGTGCACAACTCAGAGTGCAGGTAGCTGTGTCTGTCACGCTCTGGATAGCTTTTATGCCATTTCCATGTGCTTCCCATCACTGAGATAAAGTAGGAAAGCCTTCCCAGACTGTCTTCCATGAGACTGTGATCGCAGTATCATACCCCAGAATGGTAAAGTTTGATTTATTCCCATGGCTTCGTACACTGTCTCGTTGAGGCTTGGTACATAAATCAAGACAGGTATAATGAACCAGGTGTAAAATGGTCTCATATTGTAATGCTTACACAGATACAGCACAGACACACTTCTCCTCGTGTTTCTTTATTGCCTTTTGTCACAGCGGTGTAAATATAATGGAGTGCGGCTCACTGAGTCGTGGGAATGCATGCTGCTTCCAGACAGCATATGGTGGCGGCTGGCGGAACAGTACTTGTAAGTGGTCTCGCTGTGTTTTATAAGGGTGACATGAAGTGTTTCAAGAGTTATCACTTCCCCAACTGCTGAGACATAAGTCCTCAGAGTTGATAAAGTTATGACAACACCGGTGCAACCCACTACACAGGACATTGACAAGAAAGATGCTCAGTATCTGTAGAGCGCTATATTAAGTTATAGCTAATGCAAATCGAACATTTCCTACTGCCACAGCTTCACATTAAAAGCATTTAACTGTTTGAACACAAGTTGACTTTTATTATGAAGTAATCCCTGGAAATGCAATGGGTTGTGTGAGTATACTGTAGCACTTACTGCTCTTGTTCATCAAACATGTGTCTACAAAACAAGACAACAACAAACCACTTTAGGGAGTAGTTTTATACAGTCTGTGTGAGTACTGAAGAAGTAAGCGCTGTAAAATGAAGAGCTGCAGGAGACAGGCTGCATTGCTCCAACTTCTAAGTAAGGTAACCGACTAATTTTCCCTAATTAATGTAATCAGTTTCCGGATAAGCATTGAGTTTAAATCTGACATATTGCCAAACAGGCACTTCTTCTTTTCGCTTTGACGACAAATCCTCTCGTTGGTCAACTCTCCTGACTCTCGTCACATGACAGAGTTCTGCTACTTTACGGAGCCTTCAGTTTCTAAATGTAGCATCCGTTGAACTGATTAGTGATTCCGTAAAGTGATATTATAAAATAATAATATTTTTTGGGGCTCCCCAGAATCTCAGTTGGTAGAGCATTTGGCCCTTGGCAGGCATCGTTGACAGCGTTGGTCAGAGACTGAAAACTTTATCTATTGCAATACTCAGCATATCGCAAAAAGTTTAAAATTGCAAAAAGATATTCTATTTTAAGTATTGTGATAGTATCATATCCTGGGGCCCCTGCTGATTCCCAGTCTAGCAGATCCTTATGCTTGTCTGTGGCCAAATACAAACAATGAATATTTAATCTATTGTTTGCTCGAAAAACAGAAAATTAAATCGTCTGGTAAAATCTCCCCCAAAAAAAGTCGCCCATCTGCCTCAATGAAACTGCCGCATTTAAACTGAAATTAGAGGCCGCCCCACTGTGCAGAGTCCAGGTGGTGCATCCCCCCACTGTAATGTGTCTGTCTTTCTACAAACATTATATACATCATCAGCACCGAGAGTGAGAATAAGAGCGGCCCTTGACAGAGAGCAGAGACAAGAAAAGACAAACAAACCATCAGTCTCGCTGGCCTGCCGAACTGTCACACCCTGCCTGCACTCCCAGAGCAAACAACACTACTTAAAGCACCAGACGTCATCTTCACCGTTGGGCTCCAGTGGCCTCACTGAGCTCCAGCTCCTGTCGAGCGTATGAAAAATTCCAAATAAAATAAAAACTGAATCCCAGCTCCTCGCCACGACTTTTTAAAGTACTTACTGTGTTGTTAAATCCTTTAGGTCAGGGGTGTGTAATGTGGTAGAAAACAAAGAGCTCACTCTATCGTCAACTTAAATTGATGTCGACAACTCTTGGGCCGGCCAATAAAAGGACACTTCATCCCTCCAGATTTCATCAACATCAAATGTGTAGTGAAGCAGTTACGGCAAAAGTTGGAAACTTGTATTTAAATACAGCACCTCCATTCGGCTCATCCTATTTGAGCCGAGCTGAATTCGGAGACTTGTGGTATAGGAATTTAATGAGGTTGTGCAGGTGAGCAACTTTACAATTGAGAGAACTGCTGGGATGAGTCAGATTGAGGTTAGTGAGGTGAAGAAGAAACCTGAAGAAAACCCCTGTCTGAAATTAACAATTACTCCAACGAGAACAGGCGCAGATGATTCGAACAACGGTGTTGTGACATGGATGCAATGGAAGTTACAGTTAGTGGCTGAATGTTATCAATATCACCTATAAAGGATGAATGAAAGGAACCAATTTGACGTTTCTGAGGTAGATTGTGATATTCTTTTCCAAAGTCAGTGTATTTTTTTTAAAAGGGTTACCTTGGATTCACAAAAGTCACACAATAACACAACAAAAATTACCATTCGAGGAAATGACAAACAAACAACTCTTGTGTCAAAGGAGTCTGGTGACATTGGAGAGAGCAATATAACAGCTTCAGTTTCCTGCTGGAAACGGCTCTCTGACGTCAAGGTAAAGTTGTGAAAGTATTCTAAATATACACTTAAATCTATACTGATGTTTTAGGCCTTTTTTTTTAGCTGTTGCCCCAGTCCGGAGTGGGACATTGCTTGGCATCCGTGCTCGAGTAAACCTCTCCGCCTCTCCAAACTGGGGCCATGCTGACCGCCATCTTTGAAGACACTGCACTGACTATGGTTAAGTACCTCAAACAACCTCATTTGAAAAAGCACAAACTATCCCTTTAGCTCCTGAGGTCATTCCAGTAAATTTGGTTGAGACGTTGTGACATCTACTGACAGGCTCACAACTAACTCACTCCCAATACCAATCCCCAAAACAAAAGAAGTTACAAAAACAACTGCAAGAGCCCTCATTTGAGAGAAAAGTTTCTTTTTCCACTTCTTCGCCGGCCACTGCCTCTCTGTAACTGTACAGAGATTTGGTTGTAACAATCACTTGTCAGATTTGTTTGTCCCTTTCTCTGATTACAGACTGGGGGGGGGGGCTCTTACGAGGATCACAGGAGGGGACACTAGTTTTGTTTACCAGCAGCGTCTCTCCCTCCCTCCCACTCTCTCTTTCTCTCTCCTTCTGAGTGCACGCCATCGGAGGCTTCTCAGCAGGGGGGCATCCTCCTTTTCCAGGATGAGTGCACTCGCTACAGTAAACATCCTCTCGCCTGCTTCACCCTGGGATGAGCAGACAGACACAAATCACTGTGTCGATGAGAGAGAGGGGGAGAGCGAAGGACATGTTTTTTTTTTTCTATTGTGGCCAGCAAAGATGAGAGATACAAGAGCACAACATAGGAAAGAGTGAATGCCTCGATTCAGACACAGGGCAGCACGTTCAGACTATAAAGGTTGAGGTCTAATAATGAGCATTTGCCTTTAGTGGCTTAACACCATAACAGTGACTGATATCAGCCACCATGTTTCACCGATTTCATTGCAAAGTGCCTGATTGAGACATGCTGAAAATAAACGAAAGATTTACAGGTAAGATTTGACCGCCTGGTTAATCATGGTTCATGGTTCATTTTCTGAACAAGCAGAGGACAACATATTATCAGAAGGACAGCTAAGTGCTGCTAACTGTAGCTGCTGTTAGCTCAGTTAGCTGCACATCTAGTGGTCCACACTGGGAGCTCAGTTTCAGGAGAAAAGAAACCAGAAAATATTCCCATTTAACAAGCTGGAATGAGATCAGATCAATCTGTTATCAAAATAGTCGGCAATTGACTTGGCAGTTGACAACTTATCAGTGCAGCAATAATGTATTTGGTACTGCGTCCTGACAACAAGAGGAATCATGGGGTCCCATCATGGGGTGTACTGCACAATGTCTGTCACCAGGAGCCAATTGGAGTAGAGGTCCTGTCACTGAATATTAATTCACATTTCTACATTCAAGGCCTTTGACTGTTACCCTTCAAGTCCTTTTGTTACTTCATTATTTTGTCCCCATCACAGGATTTTTTTTAGGATTTTAAATGTCCGCAGAGGCCCAAGTTAGTGAAGCTGCACGTGACGAGGGTTTAAAATCTGTTCTTTTAAATGTTGCACGCATGTAGGTGCTCAGCATTAATGATCGGCAACACTGTGACTCCTTGTATTCTCTCAGAACAAATAAGCATCATCACCGCCTTTCCCTCAGAGCTTTGGACTAGACTGAGCTCCCCCTCGCTTATGCACATGTTATTCATGTATTACTAACTTGTGGTTGTGGTTGAGAAGAAGCTACATTCAAAGTCCCTGTCATGAATATCAACCTTTTCCATTATAAATGATATCCCACTCATGCCGTCTCCCCATGCCTGTGAGATTGTGTGCTTTTGTGCACATGTTGCATAACCTCCTTCCCCTATAACTCCCCCTATAACTCCCTCCAGGCTGTTGATGCAACAGAGCAGCTAGTACTCAAGTTAGTCTGCTGGTAGACTGTCACCCAGAGGAAGGGCTGGTGTGGCCCTGCAGCCCCGGCTCACAGCATACGCGAGGGACTGCAACAGCAGGCAGCCTCCTGTGTGAAGGTGTGTTACCACTTGTATATTTAATATCCTTAACAATGTCGTCTGACCACTGCTATCACCTGCATGTGACAGTTTGTGTAAATAAGTAAGTAATGCTTGACTCCCCTGCGCTCCACATGGCAGTCAAGGAATGCAGACAAACCACCTGAAGTGCTGGGTTGTTGTGGCAGGTGAGTCAAGTGAAAAGACCTCAGCCTGTGTGTGTAATCAGTAACCAGAATACTAGCCACTCAGTCAACAAACAATAAAATGTAGGATTTGTGAGGCTCCTTCCTCTGAAACACACCGAAAACTCAGAAATGAGGCTGACTGTTGAACTACGCTTGATTGAGTACTCACCTGGCACGTTCATTCAAGTATTTGTTATGCAAGCACGAGCTGTGATAGTTGGTAATACTGCTTACAAATCCCACAAAATACCCTTGACATACACCTGCTGTGCTGTGCTGCTTACTGCTGAGTAGCAGTGGCAGGGCACAGGTTACACTAAAGCTGTTATGATCACGTACTGAGGCAAATAAAATCTTCAGCTGTAGTGCCTGGGGAGATTCAATCGGAAGAATGTATAGGCTGTCAATACATCTAGCCTGAGGATAATGGTGTCTCTTTATCCTCTGCTGAAGTTTCCTGTTAGGCCCCGACAAACCCCCATCTCTGCACACTGTCGTCGTCAAGAAGACCATGAGTGCTGCAGCAGACCAGTGGTGGAATGTAACTAAGTGCTTTAACTCAACAACAGTGTGTAAAAGGTGCCCACAAGTCATACTTGAGTAAAAGTAAAGACATTGTGTTCAAATTGTGATAGTCACCCATATGACAAGTGCTTGAGTCAAAGTCTTGAAGAATCTGATATTAAAGGTGCTTAAGTATCAGAAGTACAAGTAGAATAAAATATACATATATTTATATATGTGTGTACTGTATACTATGGGATAGATCAAATACTCAGTCAGCATTTTTGTGATTGCAAATAAAATGAATTAACTGAAATCGTGCTTCTTTGCTTCTGATGCAGGATCCAAATCTGCACAGTAACCACTAATTAAAGTAAAACAAATACATGTAGTGGAGTACAAACAAAACATTAGTTTTTCAATTAATAAAATATGATACTATAGTATACAGTACAGTATATAAAGTAGCTAGAATGAGCTCCTCCACCACCAGCGCTAACATGGAAATGATGCTTACATGTTAAAGCATCAGTAATAATACTGTACACGCCAGAAAAAGGAAAAAATGGATCAGTAAGAAAAGTTTATCATTATAACAAGATGTTTTTGACATTAACAAGATAGTCTTATGTTGTTTCCGAACACAAACTTATCACCTTATAACAAAAAACTGCTCGTTATAACAATATGCTATTTATCTTGTTATAATGTGAAATGTTTCACACTACAATGTGATAATTTATCTTTATAACAAAAAGCTTTGAGTTATAACAAGATTTTTTTCACGCTATAGCCTATCAAGATATTTTCACATTATTTTAGCACATTATCAAATGAAAAGTTTTGTGTTATAACTAGAAAAGCACTCAGTAGAGCGCATACCTCTGCCAAGGCCCAACAGCTCCCTTTAGTACTCACTCATAGATACCAGCCACCTAAATACACCTGATTTCTTTTCATCAAGATCCATACGTTATTCCCTGAGAAATTAATGAAAATGTAAAAAGAAAAGAAAAAACACCCAATCTTGCAATTTTAAAAAAACCTACATCCATCCCGTTCCCCAGATCTACACCAAAAGGTAAAGGGATCTAGTCTGGACCGAGGCCCATCCCCCATCCCAGTTTTGTGGAAATCCGTTCAGCAGTTTTTGTGTAATCCTGCTGACAAACCAACTAACCAACAAACGGACGCAGGTGAAAACATAACCTCCTTGGCAGAGATTATAACATTATGTATAACTTTATAAAGTGAATGTCTTTATGTCATAATAATACTAACAAGACACATAATTTGATATGTTGGTATGTTATAACGGGAAAAACATCCTGTGGGATAAAGATCCATTCATTTTCTGGTGCGGCAGCAAACAAGTAATTTTACTTAAATAAGTTCTGCAGTAAATACTTTCGTACTAGAATCTTGAAGAAGGCATTTTACTTGTTACACAGTGTTTTTTACAGAACATAATAAAAAGTAATAAGTAAATA
This sequence comes from Spondyliosoma cantharus, assembly GCA_900302685.1. NCBI lineage: Eukaryota > Metazoa > Chordata > Actinopteri > Spariformes > Sparidae > Spondyliosoma > Spondyliosoma cantharus. Next base: position 13,053 of record OMLP01044329.1, read on the forward strand.
TGAGTGCTTTTTAATGACAAGGGGAAAAAAATCTTCAGTTCACTCACCTTTTATTTTTTCCCGAAGGTTTTTGGCCCCAGCGGTGCTCCTGTGCTGAGACACATGCTGGCAGCAGGTTTGCTGTGCATCAATTACTTCACAGTGATTTGATTTAAAATGCCTTGAGGCCTTGTGGTTATAATTTTATTGTGCTGTTGTAGAGCACATGTAGTTAACCCAATCATCACAAACCAACTGAGACTAAATTTAATAACTTTGGGGTTTCAGGGCCCCTTGCTGGTCCGGGGGCCACTCTACTCTCACATTGCTTGCTGAATAGGTTGTAAAATACACATACCCTGGTTAAAACACAACTTTGCAAGTAATATTTACCAAAGCATTCAAATGTAATTGTGTAACCAGAATTGTGGAAAATGTAAGCAGGACAAAATGCCACCTCTCATTTCTGATCATGTCCTTAATGGCATGGCAGGAGACACACAAAACACAACAAACCCGTGACATCACCAACAACCTGGCAGACAAACACCCAGTGCCCCACTGTCCTCACCTTGAACTCCACGGACAGCTGCGGTGTGTACTCCAGCGTCCACAGCGCTCGAACCAGCGACGCCAGCTGCTCGGTCACCTCTCCCCTGGCGCTCTGCCGCTCCTCTCCCCTCACCTCCCCGTTCACCCTCCCGTGGCACACATCAGACTTGTACTGCTCCAGCCCGAGGTACTCGGCCAGCAGGTCCGTGTTGCTGAGGCACTGGACCACGGCGTTCATGAAGCAGGTGTTGCCGTGGTTCTTCAGTCCCAGCACGCCGGGGGTCTTGTCGCCGTGGCACCACGACAGCCTGTCCTTCACCGAGCCGTGAGAGGAGGACAGCACCGAGGAGGAGCTCTTCTTCACGGTCCCCTCTCTGGAGATCTGCGCGCAGTCGTCTTTGAACCCCCCGGACGCGCTCTGCCCGAAGCCGCCGTCGTCGTCCTCCGCGTCCGGAGGCTCCGCGTCGCCAAAGTGCGCCAAAGTGCCTAAAGTTTTAAGGATCCTTCCCATGAAATTCCCAAAAGATCGCAGCGATTTCCTCCTCATGAACCTCCCGGCTTTGTATTTCTTCTCTTTTCGCTTCGTCGTTTTGGGTTTCATGGCTTTCCTTACCTTGTTTTCCTTGCGGCTATCCATGGCTCTATTACTTAATAGTAGCGCGAGAGAATGAAGCTGGCTGTGGAGTCGCACCTGTCTGCCAGGCTGTCTACCCCTCCTCCTCCTCCCCCTCTCCTCCTCGTCTTTCTCTCCACTTACCGCTGAGGTGGCACCGACTCGGTGCCAATAAGGCACATGATTACTGATATTATTCCCTTGACATCCCGCTCATTTTCCCAGTGCGACGTGGTCACCAGCTGTCCGCGCGTTCTGACGGGTGACAGTGTGTCCGGTCAGCACACAGACGAGCTGCCTCCCTCCCTCAACATCACAGGTTCAGTTACGCACTTCCTCATCGATGGCTCTCAGCGCTGGATCGTGCGCTGGCGCTCTTTGACTCCCTCGCCAACACTATTCCCCCCCCCCCAATCCCCTGTCTGTGGGGCAACAGTGAACAACTTTCTATTCGGAGGATCCTGCCCAATGCCCGCCCCTCAGACATGAATTTAATTAACCTGGATTAGATTACTCGCGGTTTGCCACAACAGCGAGGTTGATACAATGAGTAGAAAATCTTTCCCCCGCGATCTCTGCACACTGTCGCTGGTTTACCAAAGACCATAAAACTTGCCTTGTTTATAACTCAGGGAACAAGGAAGTTCTTGTCTTTACAGGTGTCAAGGACTGTAGCCTCAAACTGCCCCCTGTAGGACCGATTACAGCATCGTCCTACTGACTTCCACAGCCTCGCAGGGAGTCAAAGGAAATGTTACTGGCATTTGTCGACTGATCTTGAATCTGAAAACTTTAACATGGCCCCGAGTTCCAACCCCCAGCCCTTAGAATGATGACGAATTAACCAGTGAGAAGCTTCTCAGTTGTGCATTGTCATCAACAGATATGAGTATGGACTCAACCATGACCACGTCTAAAACAAGCTCATACACAGTGTCAGTGTAGGAATGTTTGGTCCTCTGTTTTGGGGTAACGTGATGATGCCGCTGAACATACTGGGTTTCTCTGTCATTAAAAAAAAAAAAAAAGACTTACAGATCTCCCCGCCTTCTTGTTCTGAGAGTATGGCTGCAACCATTTTGACAATAAGTTAATTAATCGTTAAGTTTAAAATGCAAAAAAAAAAAAAAAAAAAAAAAAAAAAAAGAAATCGACTTAAACATCCATTTCAGACATTTGCAGAGCCTCCAGCCAGTGGAACTCATTACCTACAGACATTAAGCAAAGCAGAAGCATTTCCCTATTCAACAAAATCAATCAAACAGAAACTAATGAGCGAGGTCACACAAGCATAATAATGCATATTGGACCTAATTATTTTTAACCTGTACTTGTGTTGTTTCATGCATGTTTAATTATGTCATTTCTGTCTGGACTGATGGGTGTCATTGTATGATTGGCAGCTGGTATGTCTGTGCTGTAAGTGGCTGTGACAACCAGCACAGTGTCATTTACACTGGGGATGACCAGTTTAGTCCCTGTTACTTTTATAAAAGCCTAATGGACTAAAAATGGACTTGCACCAAGAAATGTTAATGTACAAATGAAATTAAATAAATCTTGATGTGCATCAGGCATTTTTTGTCTACTCTGACCTAATACAATCTAATATGCTGAAGATAATTTAACCATCTAAGTTCCCACCCAGTGACACCCTTGGGCCCTGGGAAGAACAGCAACTGCTTGTTGCAGGCGCTAAGGAGTATCTGAATAAACAATACGCAGTATTCCCAATTTCTCAGGGCCCAAAGTGATGTCTTCATATTGCTTCTTCAGTCAAACCAACAGTCTAAAACCCCCAAATCATGCATACTATCATACATGACAAAGAGAAGCAGCAAATCCTTAGAATTTAGAAGCCTGACCAAGCAAATGCGTTACATTTTTGCTTGAAAAATTACTAAAACAATGGATCAATTATCAAAATAGCCATCATTGCCATCTGTAAGAATGTTTCCTCATATGTATGTACATGTATGTGATGATGTTACCGCTGCGTGTTGTAGATGTTTCTGTTAAAAAGCATAATACAAATATTTGAGAACAACTATTTTCTTTTGATTGAGTAATAATTGCAGGCTGCAGCTCTAACTGACACAGAGGGTCTTCGCCTGCTTCTGCGTCTTGCTATTGAATACCCTGTCTACATAAGCATTTACAGACACACGTACTGTATCCTATAAATAGCCTGGCTGCTGTCTTCACACTCATTAATGCTGCTGCCACTACAACACCCTGGAAGCTCCACAAAAGTAAGCAGAATGGATGTTACAGAACCATTAGGCCAGGACACATTCTGTGCAGGTCTGGATATCAATGGGGCTCCGGCATTATTTTTTTGCTTTATTCACATTCTAATCATCTGAAGCTTAATTTCACAGCTCACCAGTACTAAAGATTGAATTTAGTGGGCCAGATGTGCTGATTTATTGAAATAGATAGTCAGAGTCCTATCCAATATACCCATAATTTCCCTGATGCTCATTTTCCAGCATCGTTAGAACAGATGGTACTCCATTGTACCCAGTAAACTAAGTCTGACTTCTTGTGCTTCTTCCAGAGATGCTCTTTCTCTCTGATCCTGGGATGTTTTTGCTGATTTGAGTTTGCCATTTTACTATTTTTTTTGAGGAAGCAGGGGCGAGTTTTAAATTATTTAGATAGGCCACTTTGAACAATGGTGAGGAAAATGGGTTCAGATCAGAGACAGTCAGAGAGGCTCTGTGTTGCACATTGCCTCCCCTCTTAAACCAGGATCCTTCAGGGGATCGCTGTTGATGGATTAGCTGACAACAGCGTTGTGCTTAAGCGGCCAAGAATCTGGGCCCCCTGCTTGCCTCTACAGCAGCAGACGGGAGGAGAATCATATCTGTAAATTTAATGTTTTGTATAATACAGCCTTTTTACATATTTTGGATTCATGTGCATTGAGGAAGTCGGTGGTACAACATTCATTTTCAATGTTCTAAAAAAAGTATAAAGTAGCATCGTGCAGACACTCTGATGTGAAGAATTCTTGTGCCTTGAAGTGTAGTTTTGAATTCAAGTAAAGTGTCTGTGGATTCAGCCCCTGTGTGGAATCACCACTTGCTCAAGAAGTCTTCAGGTCTGCACATCCTATCTCTACTGACAAAGAAGATTGCATATAGACACTGATGCTTAATGAAATGAAATTTATTCCTTCGTCAGAGTGTAAATCCATTCAGTCAGATTCTCAGAGGAACATCTGCTGTCAGTGTTGTATAAATTGTAGTTTGAGTGTGGCTTTGCATGCATTAAAGTGAAACTCTCGCCAAAATGCAACCTAGGCTTTTTTTGTGAATGTATATGAGTCAAACCTTCATGTAAAAGCATAATTACGACGAAAGAGGCACTTTTAAGATTTACCGTATTTTCATTTTCGGGTCAAACTCATTTTCAATGGGAGTGCAAGTGGTAAATTAGCGATAGCATCAAAAATCGCTATTTTTAAAACACTAAGAAGGCTCGACACAACATGAAACTCTGCTCGTAGTATCACCAGGGTCTTTACACATGAACTCGAGCATTGAGAACATTGTTTGTGTACACAGAGTTTACACTATCACTAATTTGCCCCTGCACTCCCATTTAAAATGAGTTTGAGCCGAAAACGAAAATACAGTATATCTTAAAAGTGCCTCTTTCGTCATAATTATGCTTTTACACAAAGGTTTGACTCATATACATTCACAAAAAAAGCATAAGTTGCATTTTGCCGACAGTTTCACTTTAAGCATTTCTGTTGAGTCCACACGTCAAAATTAAGAGGAAGAAGGGTGAGGGAACTTCCATCGGAGAATGGCTCCATCTGCACTGGTGCTAATTAGGGTCCTGTTGTTGGAGCAGAGCTTGATGCTGGTGATACTGCCACCGTGAGCTTTTCCTACGTGGGTTACTTCACCTGCAGTGTAGTCCCACACCTTCAGCAGCTTGTCATCTCCTCCTGTAATCAAATAAACAAGAGAATCGGGAAAAAATCCAATAATGTATTGTTGCAGTTTTTTAACTAAAGCGTAAATAATGTAAACCCTATTCACAAGAAAAGACAGTCATGAACTGGGGCATGTACGAGGATGATATCGAGCTCTCATGTACCCGAGGGATTTTGTAGATTTAGACTCATTTATTTCCAGCTGAATTGCATCAATAGAAAAATCACTAAAAGGAGGAGCACAGCAACAACAACATAACAGGCAGCAGACGAGTAATGGGCCATTACCTGTCACAAAGTGTTTGCCATCCTGTGAGATGTGCATGCCATTGATGGCTCCAGACAGCGAGGCCTCCAGTTCTCTGATGACAGAGCCGTCAAATACATCCCAGTAGGTAACCTGAGGAGGGATTAAACACACAGACACCCTGAAATGGAGCTGCGGGTGTTGTACGTAACACACATTTGCTCATCATCACCAGGTCCAAGAAGGAGGGCGATACAAACTTGTATTAAGGGCCTGTGAACTGCACTTATTATGGAGTCTCTTCTCCTAAATGATCAAAAATGCATCAGAAATGACATATCTATGCTGTTGCACTACTGTTCTATTACAGCATCATAAACTGTAATATTTCCTATTTTGGTAATATGCAATATTACTTTTTCTCAGCTCAACTCATACTTTTTTGACATTAGAGGAAGTGTTTAGAAGAAGCACAAGGCCACAGGTTATATTCAATCTTAGAAAAGTACAGTAGTTAAATGTGATTTGGGACAAAATCAGCCATTTTGAAAAGTGGTGACATTTACACTGCGGACATGTAAATGACACCTATGAGTAACTGTACAAATGTACTTGTGTGAAAAGAACTCATTATGCAGTAAAGTGGTATCTATTATATCTGATGGTTTGGATTAATATTGCTGCTGCATAAGTGTGTATGTTGTAGCTGCTGTAGATGTTCAAATTTGAGCTCATCTTAGCCACTTTATAAAGAAACACTTTGTTCTTCAGTTTATCAGAAAAAAAAATTCTTAAATCAAAATCACCAAATCTGGAAAAATGTTATGGAAATGTGTAATCTAATAAAGTAACTAGTAACTAAAGCTGTCAGGGGAATGTAGTCATGGAAAAAGTTAATTATTTGCCTCTGAGATGTACTTGAGTATAAAGCTACATGAAGCAGAAATACTCAAGCAAAGTACAAGTGCCTCAAATTTGTACTTAAGTAGATCACTTGAGTACATTTACTCAGACTCCACCACTGCCTCTCACATACACACCTCCTGAAACCACGTTTGCTGATCTAAATGAGATGTAATCATCCCCAGAGCTTTGCAACTGTCACAGTATCAAGTCGTACAAAAGGCAGTTGTTAGCTGAAGTTATTTATAGTGCAGGCAGCAGAAACATCAGAGAACCAGGGTCCTTTCTTGTTATTTATATGACCAACCTGATTACATCTTAACAGTTAGGTAGCGTTAAAAATAAGTCTTCTGAGTCATCCTGTATGAATGAGTTTCTAATAGAAGATTTAGTGGCAATGACCTCAGTCCTTATGTGTGCTATTTCAAAGTCAGACTCCACTTCAACGTAAATCCCAACATTTTTAAGAATAGACTGAGACAGGATTTCATTTCTCCTATAATGAATGAATGGTGGGGGAATGTAATCTAACACAGACTTATCTAATAGTGTTGGTTATTATGTAATGAAAGAGGAACAACAGGCTCTGTAAGAAAGGAAAAATAATGTTATTTATAGTTTCAGAACTGCAGAGTGATTCTCGCCGGCCCTTACAAGCCACAGGAGCATTTCTGTGGGGTTCGTTTGATACAGCAGTATTTCTCTGACACTTATTTCCACCAAATAACTTTGCAAAACATAATTTAGGAAAAACACAGCCACAACCGGGGGGGGAGGTACAATTCATTATAAACAACAAATGCAAAGTTCGGAAATCCTTTCGTATTCAACTCAAATGACAAAAGGCTTATGGCTATACAGAATATGCAAATGAATTCAGCTGTGGCAGGTTTGCAAACATGAAAGCAACATCTTTTCAATAAATAGGAAACAAAGTCTTAGAATACCACGAATGAAAGATGAAAATAATGTCGATGACCTGTTACTGGAACACCTCTCTTTCTTCTGCTGACTGTCATCTCTTCCATCTTGTCACAGTCATGACCTCTCCCCACTGCTTTTCTAATTTCAGCAGCTTATTAGGGACTCCCACCTGTTTGAGTTGTTTTGACCCATCTGTGTTCCCTCCACCTCAGCCTGGGAAATTGGCCTACAGCCACAACACGGGCCACCGGGAAATTAATTACATTCAGCAAGAAACGTCAGGCCTACTGTTGGTTAGGAAGAAGACCTGAGATCAGAGGACAGGCAAGATCGCCATCATTAAGTCCTGATTTCCAGATATTCTTATTTCTAAGAACAGGGTGTTTTTTCAAGGCGACCTCGGCATATTTCCAGCCACCTTGGCGGCGACCAAAACATGCTATTTTTAATGAGAAGTAACAATCGTGGTGACCAAAACAGGTATTTCAAGCGAAATAGATGTGATTTTTGTGTGCAAACCTAACCAGAGCATAAGCACAGCATAGTGACAAGAGAGAAATAAAATATTCTTTCTAAAGAAACATTGCAACATAAAGAAATGTTCAGTTTGAACTGAAATCAGCACCATCATACAATGCATCATCATCATCTCCCCCCGGCCATTCAATTTGTCTCTCTTAGCCATTTTCTTTCTCTTCACTCCTCTCACTTCTATTGGTTCACTTTCTGCGAATTTACTCACAGAGGCATGCTGGGATGTGTGATGTGATGAAGGTTTGGTGTGAGGAGAGGAGAGAGAGAGAGCAGAGTGTTGGTATTTGTTCTCCCAGACAGAGCGCCTGTGTCTTGGGAAGAGCAGATGGTAGATCTGGCTGGCACTCGGGTGGCACAGGCACATCCGCAGGAAGGCACGAACACCACGGCAGCCCCCCCCGCCTCTGTCTACCGCCCTTCTCTCTGACTCCCTCCTTCTCACTCTCTCTCCCACATCCACAGTGCTGCGTTAATCAGCACAACTTGTCCTCACCTCTCAGAATGCATGAGAGTGCAACAATATGGGTTCCAGTGCGTGGCCAGTGTGTGGATCAAGTGCACAATCAAGCAAACAAGCATTTCATTCTGCCATTATGAACTTATGACCTTTTGCACATACGTGGTGCAGAGTTAATCAAAATTACCCACAAAATAACAGACATAAGGGGCTGAGTGTGTTTGTCACTGTGACTAGAAGACAACACAATGGCCTAATTATGTTGAGCTGAGAAACAAATTAGAGGCTTTTCAAACTAATCTATGGACACGCAACTGTGTGTGTGTGAGATTGTGCGAGTCTTCACTGTGCTCCTCGAGGCTGATCTTACCAGAGCAGCAGGCTTTTCTCTCATGCACGCTGACAGGAGATTATAATAACAATAACAGCATAATGAGACATCTAGATTACCCCTGTTGAGTGCCAGTCTCTTTGCACCCTGAGGGATATTCAATCATTACAATCATTACATTTTTTTTTTTTACTGTCAGGAATGCCTTCTGGATTTGATGCACTCTTACATGCCAGTGCATAAAACAAACTAAAACAAATGTTGAAGTTAAGATGATTGCGCAGATTTCTGAGACCACATTAATATTATGTTCATGAATAAAAGTCCTCTTCCAGTCAAAGATGTGCTTTTTCTTCTTGTTCCCATAGTTGAATGTTTGAGCTTCACGAATGAAGAGCATGAAGTGACTCAATCTGAGTGCAATCTGTAACTTCAGTGAGATGGTAGGATCACAGCTATACATACATGTTCACGTCAAGATACAAGTTTTCAACACATGACATTATTATGACGTAACGAGTTTTGTTTACGTCTTACGACAAATTGTTACAGACCTGGGATTTGTATTTACGACAGTGGTGTTGCACTCAGCAACTGTGGGGGGTGCCAAATCGCACAAAATTTCGACATAATGTTGCTTTAAGTTAACATTAACTCAGAAAACCTGCCCACTTGGATTGCCTTAAAATACATTCTGCTGCACTGAGCACTAAAAGTATGAACAGTACCAAAACACACCTTTCTGTCAGTGCCACTGGTGATGATCTGGTATTCCTCTGGGTGGTAGCACACAGTCCTGAACGATGTGTTGGCGATCATCATTTGAAGACTCACAAACCGCCTACAGCAGGAAATGATGCAGAAGACATAGAGGATGTTGGTAATAGTAAAAGTAGTAATCGTAATAGTAACCCTTACCCTAGAAGCAGAACTGCCCACTGCAGTTTAATGTGATTTAAAATGTTTCAGACAAAATAAACTAGAGCCCGAGCAATATACTGGTTGGCCGATATTAGATATATCTGTATCGGCATATATGTTGTCCGATATCAGCCAGTATGAAACTTTTGTTCATACAGAACAAATTGCAGATGAATACGCTTGGTGTAATTATAATGATTCCCACTGAGGTTTATAATTCCAGTACAGCAATTTTTCATTTTGCAAAAATGATCATGTGCCTAGCCGGAGAGGGGTCTTGATTTAGATGCACTGAAGGCTCTTGTCCGTCTGACTAATAGTCTTTTAAAACATCGGCTTGCTAGTAACAAAACAAATCCATGCTACTCTTGATGAACACAACCAGGAAGCCTTTAATCCACAGAATTGTTCATCGAAGAGGAGAAACGGTGAAAAAATTTGACCACCGTCAAAGTTTTTAAAGGTTTTTATTCTCCTCACAGAAGAAGCCCAAGGATTAAAGGATTTGAAGCTTTCTTCGTGAAGAGCGCACTGGATTTCTCTTTATTTCTACTGTACCAGCCAGACACAGATGAAAAGCTTCAGTATTTCTCTCTCACTACGACTCAGACCTGAAGGCAGCACTTTCTGTTTTCGTGCTTATGTATATCATTAGTAATTATTTACAGTATTTCAGACTCCTACTGAAAACAAAACAAACAAATGAGAGCCCTAAAAGCAGCATTTTATGCAGTAATTACACAAGATGAAAGGTTTAAAGAAGAAATATACTGTATGTGTTTATGTATAGTGTTATAGTGTATAGTATAGTGGGTATTGAGACTGGCTACTCACACTATGTCCCAGATGATGCAGGCACCATCAGAGCTGGCAGTGACACACTCTTTGTTGTTACTCTTGACTTTGATACAAGTGACAGTGGCTTTGTGCTTCGTCATGGTCTCCAGCAGCCGGTGGCCATGTGACTGCAGCTCCCAAACACGCACCTGCAGCAGGTGAACCCAAACTCATTCAACCTCACAGGAGATCCCTTTATACATCAGACATGATACTTGAGGAACATTTGTACCTTTGTTTCAAATATTTGCACATCTATTGATGCAAAGATCTTCAACGGAAATGGAAACAGCTTCATTAGAATAGTCTAGACATGACAGTGACAGGAATATGTTGTCCACTAACTCATCAAGCAGGACATCTTTCTTCCTCTGACCGGTTTGGCCCTTTTTTTAAAAAAAGTTCTGTTAGGAAATAAGCAGGCTGGGTAACAAGGTCAGCTTATTTACAAATAACTAAGGAGAGTAACAATTTAATTTTTAAGCCATTGTGTGAAACCAACTGTAGCACACAATGGCAGACATCTTGGAGGAAATAGTGTTGCTTTCAATTGATGATATCATCGAACATTATTTCATTATCTTTTGTTTATCTTTGTTTTGTGTACTGACCTGCCCTTCTCCCCCTCCACTGATGATCCTCTTGCAGTCCCTGGTGCCAGCGATGGCCGTAACACCCATTTTGTGTGCGTCGTGAATGATGAGCATGAGCCTGCCGCTTTCTGGACCAAACACGCGAATCTTACCATCATTCCAGGCTAGAAAACAGTGAAATCAATTTTCAACAACAGTCACTTACCAAGAAGATCAGTTTAATTCAGTATGCAAAATGGTTTAATTTTAGTGGAAGTGGGTAAGTTTGTCGCTCTGATTCCCACCGCTGATGATGCTATGTCCGTCAGTCATGAAGTCCAGGGAATTGCAGGTCATATTGGGTACAGTGATGCGCAGCAGCTCTTTGGGCTTGTCTGTGTACCACACACGGATGTCCTCCCCAGAGCAGGTTCCAAATATAACAGATGTTCCACTAGCAGAGAAACATAAAAAATGAGAGATGTGCCATAACAGTGAATGTAGGTATGGCTATCTGTTGTAAAATCGTGCAAATTTAGTTTAAGACATTCAACCATCCATATTATCAATGATATGATGAAGTCAGATTCAATACATTGCCCAGGTGTACAACATAACCAAAACAAAACTGTTTTTCTAAGCTTGGAATGGACTGACATGGTTGAGGCAGGCTTATGTCACCCTCTAGTGAGCACAATGGGATACTGAAGTCATGCATAATGTGAGATAAATGGGGTTTAAACTGTTGGCCTTAAAAAGACATAGAACTACTAATACCGGAGGTTACAGAACCATCACTTGCTATGATCATGTAATCTTAGGAGAAATGTATATTTGTGAGGAACAACGACAGTCAGGCAACACATGCTTATAAAACCTCAAACAGTCCTATACAGATGTATGGCCTTATAACAGAACAAATCCTCACCATCCTATTGCAGAAACATTTCCTAAACTCATGGCTGTGTCCTATCCTATGTCAGACATTTCATCTTAATTCAATAAATCCTAACTAGAAGTATAAACTTGATTCTTCAATCGGCACTCGGTCCTGTCTGGATCTGTGTTTAGAATGTACACGACACTGCCTGTATCCATGATTAAACACCTCTGTTGGGTTCTTTGGGATGCAAAACTGCAACATGACAGACCTGTAACCTCAGTCTGGAAGTCCCCCTTCGTAAAAATAAACAAAGTACATGTGTGATCTGTGTGGCCGCTAAAACGTCATTCTACAGTCGGGGTAGCCTCTTAATCATAATATTTCATGCTGTTGCCCATCTTCACTATCATTGTCATACAGACCTAACAGCAGTGGTGTGTGAGGACAGGGTCAATGCCATCCTAATTTAGGATTCCTAACTTGGGAAATCTTCAGTTAGGACGGTTCAGCAGTAGCTAAATTCCTATAAGATAAGATACCTTTTTTCAGTGCAGTTAAGAAACATGTTTCTGTCGTATTAAAAGTCGAAAATTCTATCCTGAACCGAGATAAGGGAGCATTTCAGACATAGGACATTTCTGCTATGAGGATTTCAAACAGGCACCTGATCTGGTACTGTTTGATGACTGTGTTTTTTAGAGTGATCCTGTATAGACATTGAACAAAATGGTTGTATTACCTTGAATGAATGTTAATCTTCAAACTGTACTGATTTCAAACAGTGCATTAATACTTCTACCCTTTCAAAGTGACTCTTTTACAGCATAAGGGCGTTTGGATGGAGGATGGAAAAAAAAAAACATTTGCCAGTTTATTCTCTCTGGTGGGTCTCAGATCAAAACCATAAAAAAAAAACAGACTGACTGACGACTTTGACTCTTCACTCTTTCCCTTGTATGTCTGCCACTTACAATAATATGGCTACATCATTGACGGCACTGTTGTGGCTGGTGGAAATTAGTTCAGCTTCAAAGTTTTCATAACTGAAGCTGTACATCTGAGCAGCCTTGGTGCCAACAAAGAACTGCTGGCCCTCTCCTCTTAGAGCAATGGAGGTCACGCCCTTTTCCAACTGGACTTCCCTAATGTGGGAGAGGAGGCAAAACAGATAATGAGCACAAACATAGATCTTTCCTAATGTAATGCTGTGAACTTTTTTGATGGGAATGATTCAAGTGGTACTGTTGAAGGACTCACTTAAGAGTTTTGAAGTTAGTCCTGGAGCACACAGCGAAGGTGCCAGATCCAGAGCCTACAAGCAGGTCCCCAGACTTCAGTAACCTTAGGACACTGACACCCTGCACAGAAAAGGCATGAGCACTAGGTTTTAAGATATAATATTATGTTATTAACACACACAGAAATATATCACTTTTCCAGTTCTTAACTCGTTGATATCAGGAAATAGCCTGTGATCAAGACAAATCTGCTGAGCTCATTTGCTCTGGCAGATGTGTTCCATAGACAGATAGATTTCAATCCGATTTGGTCTGTATCGGTTACCGGTCCAGATTAAAAAAAAAAATTCACATGTCATACATTTTGCTGTTCTGATTGGTTGTAGGTCCATCCAATGACTATCAGTCTGCAGGTCCGTCCAGCAGTGCAGCAGACTCAGATCAAACTGTTAGACTAGGCAGTGCTGATCAAATATGGATTAAAATGATGTTACTGTATAGACTCAAACAGAAACACATTTTAGCCATAACCGCAAAGATTTCTGACCAGGCTGCCATTTTCTCCATGGTATGGTATGATAACACCCCTTGGAAATCAAAAATGATTTGAGAGGGACCAGACTATTTGTGAATTAGTCCTGCATCGTATGACTTTACTCAAATACTGCAGAGAAGCCTAAATTAGTTCAAGGGTGTAGAAACAGAAAGCTCTGACACAACATGAATTAAAGAAAAAGGAGCATTTCATCGATTCAGTCAGATCTATATACGCAGAAGCATATGCAACTATGAGTCAGAATACAAGTGAGCAACAGCTGAAACGACCTTTCACAGAGCTAGATTAGGAACGTAATGACTCCTGCTGAGCTGACCTACCTGGCTGTATTTTGGTTTAGCTGGACCACAGTCAGTCAGAAGTCCCGTCTTCAGTGTGATTTTCATTATGTCTCCGCTGGTGGTGCCGCAGTAAATTAACTGGTCATCCTCTGAAATCTGTATAATGACATAAGGAGCAACACTATCTAATGTTGCAATATGAGGTGTACTATACGTTTAAGGGCAATTCAAAATAAAATAATCACTGTGTAATGTCTTATTCTGTGGCGTGCTTGTGTTCCAACATGTTCACAGATGATTTGTTGTGTATCTCCCCACACACATCTACTGCAACTGAACCACCAATCATTTACTGATTTTTGGCAATGGCATCATACCTCTAAACATTGCACATTCCTCTTCAGCTTGCCTGTCTGACACTCTGTCGGCTTGATTTTCCTGTTGAGGAGGTCCAGCTCCCAGACTCGCACTGTTCCTCTGCCCAAAAAAGACGAGGAGAGAATCATCAGAACGATGCATTAACTAGAAGGTTCACGATAGAGAAACATTTGGAAGGTGGGTATGTCTGAAAAAAAGCAATAATCAGAAGTCTTAACATGATTCATTAAAACTAACTTTACTGGCAAACATTCTGAGAAATGTAAAGTCTGTGTTCATGAGTTGCACTAGGCTTAGACTTGGTTTACAGACTCACCTCCCAGCAGAAACGAAGATATTGTTTGTGTTGGAGTACTGCAGGGTGAGGCAGTGGCCGGCGCTGGAAGCTGAAGCTGGGCTCCCACAGATGGCCTGCTTGGTTTCTACATTCCACACCACTATGCTGGAAACACACAGAAAACACCTCACACACTCAAACAGAGAATTTGTACAGTTGAGAGAATTTACATACTGTATTTGTACATAATTTAGTTACTCAGGATGGGATTGTTAAGTTCAAACATGTGCAGCTAAGGTGTGGCCATTCAATGAAATTTACAGCATAGAGAATTTGAGGAATTCCACTGAAGAACTGATTTGTAGGAAATGACTGTATTTTTCAAGTGTTATAAACTGCGATAATATGCCCAGAGAAATGTCTCTATTTGCATAAAAATGGCCTCTGCAGTAAACCCTGTCTTTACTCTTATAAACTTCTAGACATTGAAATTTTGTTGCTATGACCAGGTAAGTAAGTATTACAAAAACGTCAATAAAGAGTGCAGAAGGTTTCATTTTTGAGTTCTACTTCTTCTTTTCCCAACTTCTGTGCAGCACAACATAATGTCATTATTTGGGAGGGAGCACATGTACGAAATGTTTACCTGCCATCATCCTGACCCCCGAGGGACACCAGATACTTGTCGTTGGGCGAGAAGGCCAGTGCCTCTACCTTCGCCTTGTGCAGCAGCAGCTCTGCATAAATTGTTCGCTGTGCGTAGTCCCAGATAATTATAATGGCCTAGGAACATATGTGCATATTTATTTATATCTTTTAGCAACTGATACATACATTATACAATTATTTTGCAATTCTTTACTGTAAAATGTTTCAAGTCCAAATACATTTTAAAAAACAATAACTGCTTCCTTATAGGCTACCTTAAATCCCATAAAGTTGACCTGTCCAGAGGCAATATAGGATCCACTTTTGGACACTGAAATACAGGATACATTGTTTGTGTGTCCATTCAGGAACTCCTGCTTGCCATCTTTGATTCTCTTCAGGATAACTGTGCATCCCAGAGGGTAAATCAGGTGTTCTCCATCTGGATGGACCCTCAAGCCAGAAGACACATGCCCTGATGAAACAACGTGCCGCATAACATGAGAGCTATTATGTTTTAAGATGGAAATGGACAAAGATAAACTGTTTGTGATCTTGATGGATGGTCTCTTGTTTAAAAAGGTGGATGGGCAGCAGCAGCCACAATGTGCTACATTCCTGCAGGAAAACTATTAGCCTAAATGAAGTTTATCTAGGTGCTGTATCGTGGGCAACTGGGCTCTGTAACGTTAACGACACTCCCACAAAGGGTTTAAAAGCCTGCCAACTCCCCTACAGTTAGTTAGAACTGGGGAAGCCTCTTGGATGAGAGGTGAGACGTCTTCACGAAACTGAAACAAAGTCCAGTTGCCTACGATACAACACCTGGATTTACCATGACCTGGATAACGGAGAACCTTCATCAACATATAAGAAGTTTATTAATATATGTTTTAAACTTCTTAAGTTAACGTTATTTTCTGACATCTCCTTATATATTTGAAAACACAGCTTTGACAATAAAAATATATACACTTAACATACACATAGTACTAACTGGCATCATGCACAATTTGAAAAGAAAATCCCAAGTGTTTTATGAGCTAACTGCTAGCTAACGTTAGCTAGTCAGAACTGAAAAGTTTGCAAGACAACTTACCGTTGAACCCAAAGACAGCCTCCAGTTCAAGCTGAGGCACGCCGTGTGTTTCAGTAGCCATGGCTGAGAAACTCAATGTATTATCGCTTTCTCTCTAAAGTGTGAAAGATGGGGTTGCTTTCATCAATGAATTAATTTTTTTCTGGATTCAAACAGCCCTGACGGGTTTCCATCTAACACGTAGCGAACGCCAAACAAACGTCGCCTAGCAACAGCTGGGGTGCAATCGGCCACTGCCATTGGTTAGTTAAACGTCTTTGCTGCTTTCACGTGCTGTTGGACATTTCTTATCTTCAGAGCGCTGTACTGCACATAAAAACCTTCAGGTCAACTCTTTAACTTTAACTCGACTGTTGATTTTACAGGCAGGCAACACGCATCAGAATTGTTAAGTACACAAAGACAGACGTCACACACAATAAAAACAACAGACAGTTCATTGGTGGCCGTGTTTTATATGAAATAACTTCAGAGATAACCTCACCTGAGTGACTTGGAAACCTCAAAGTTCAATTCAAATTTTCCTCGGCACAACTAAAACATGATTTGAGAACATTATTTGAGCACCGGTATTTATTTCAAAAGAGTACGGCCCCATTGTTTTGTTACTGTGCAGTTATACAGCACTATGTATAATGTATAATGAATGTATCCATAAGCAAAACAGTGGATTACATAACTACACAATATATATGCTATACAGTACATATCAATATAAAATGGAGATTCAAAAAAATGGACAAAGTTACTATATCAATTTTAATTTTACACAACTGCTGCACTCTCCTCTCAAACCACTGCACAACATCAACCTTTGATTTCTGATGGCACTGCAATCAGTGAGCTCACAGCAGGTGTCTCCCATTAGTGGTGCAAGGTAATGTACCTGCATGAAGAATATAGTGTTAACTGCACTCTTCTGCTCTGACTCAGCGTGGCATTAACAATTCTGTGATGGTTTAATTATGAAAGAGAACTTGTTGTAAGTGTATAAAAACTGGCTATTTTTGGCCACTTTGTATATGAGATGCGCAATAAAAAGGAAATCCCTTTAATCAAATGCAGCAAGAAAACCACTGAGCTGCTAGTGTGAGCTGTAGCATGCATGAATCTTAGGCTGGTTTATTTTTGTGCTTTCTATGGAGTTGTTGCTGTGAGGTAGCAGAATACATCGGATAAAGTCAATCACCACTGGAAAGCAGAAATTTAGTCAGGACTATAGACCGGATGACAATGTCTGTTTACAATAACTTAGGGGGAGAAAACCCCTGCATCAGGCATTAGCTTACATAAAATGTATTATTTCAAAGTGCATAGATCTAATTTATCTAAAATGCATATTTGATGCGTTTATATCTAATTATTAGCATCACTAACGTACTATTGCAGACCTAAATTACCTGTTACCTGTAAATTACCAAAGACAGAAAATGACAGCTTGAGCTTACCCAAAATTAGCAGCTACTTCGAGCTGTTGCTGTTGTGTAGGTACCAAAGAGGCTATCAAAGCAACCTGATATATAAAATATAATAATAGAAAAGATTAAAGCAGATAGGTTGGACCACCTTGTTTTACTACACATCTTTAAACGCAACAGTTGCGGCTGAAAATGACAACAAAAATAAACAAGTCTGCCGATTTCTGAAATCTTTGCAATGCAAATTAACAGCCAGTTTTCCCCACAGAAGTGACTGCGCAATGGTCTATGGTCTGGTATCTCAATTAATAATACTGTCAGTATTGCATCTATTAATCAGTCTGGTTGAATCTCAAATAGATTTTCATTTTCAGGCCTTCTGGCAGGGTGACTCTACTTCAGTTGTGACAGATCTCATGGTTAGTGATCAACAGGAATTCATTTCATGATATGAGATATTCTTTTATATTATCTAAAGGCAAGGTCAAATCTGTCAAGAAGAAAATAAGTAAACAGAGCTTCCTCACATACAGCAGTGTGCTTAGATTTTCAGTTAATCTGTGTTCACCCGATTAACAGAAGAGAACATAACCAGAGCCCTGACTCATATTTTGTGGACATACAGGGCAAGCAGCAACAGGCAACACCTCAAAATTAGTGATCAATGTCATACAAAACAAATATTATTGTCTCATTTTCAACTGCTATGATTCTCAGAGGGTCCTTCCAAACTCGGTGTGTCTTTAGATGTGTCCGTAGACATCTGTCTGTGTGCGTGTGTCCTCCGGTGCCTGCTTAGAGAATGGCTCCATGAAAACCTACGACCACAGGTGAGACACAGGTAGGGTCTTTCTCCTGTGTGTGTCCGCTGATGTTTTGTCAGTGACTTGTACCGTGTGAACGTCGCCCCACATTCATTGCAAATATACTTCTCGGACTTTATGTGAACATTTTGTTCGTGTTCTTTCATGTTGCCCAGCTGGGAGAAGCCTTTACCACACACGGGGCAAAGATGTGGTTTCTCCCCCGAGTGCGTCAATCCGTGAATATTCAAATCCTGACGGGAATAAAATCCCTTCCCGCAGATGATGCATTTGTACGGTCTTTCCCCTGTGTGGCTCCTCATGTGTCTTTTAAGTCCTTCCGAGCGGGAGAAGCAGCTCTCACACAGGGTGCATCTGAAAGGTTTCTCTCCTGTGTGTGAGCGGAAGTGTCGACGGAGCTCTGAGGCCTTGAAAAAACACATCCCGCAGTCGGCGCAGCAGTGAGGTTTTTCTGGTTGCTCCTCATGCGTCTTTTCGTGTGCTTTGCAGTGACCAGACTCAGAGAATCCTTTCCCGCACACCGAGCACGTGAAAGGCCTCTCCCCGGTGTGCATCCGTTTGTGACGGACAAGTTTATTAAGTTTGCTGAACGTCTTCATGCAGTATGAACATTGATGAGGCACCTTCGGTTTCTTTGAGTGTGTGCGCTTATGTCTCTCTAACTTTGAAGGCCTGTTGAAAACTTTCCCGCAGTCAGGACAGGGGTGCTTGTTAGTCCTGTTGTGGCAATTCTGGTGTCTGAGCAGCTTCTCCTGTTGGGTGAAAGTCTTATCACAATGCTGACACTGATGAAGAGTCTTGGGCTTCCTCGTGTGTACAGGTTTATGCCTCTCTAGCTTTGATGGTCTGTCAAATACCTTGCCGCAGATGGAGCAAGGATAACACCTGTCTGATATGTTGCTCCCTGGCTGTTTGGAGTTCTCGGGCTCAGTGGCGGTTGAGACGTCGTTGGAGTCTGATTCTGAAATGACCTTCACAACAACTTCTCCTGGACCTGAGGACCAATCACATGCAAGAATATCCTCTGAATACTTCAGTGAACAAATTGACTGGAAACAACTCTCAGCAGAATGCAATGATTAATTTTATCAGTGACTAATGTTAAGCAATCGTTACATTAAACTGAGAACAAGAAAGAAACATAAGTAGGTCCAGTGTGACAAACACCTGCAATCCACATTTAGGGTTGCAGAGACATTTCACTGAACAGGCATTCAATCTGCTGCATTGTAAAGAATAATAAAGAAAAAATAAAATGCGAAAGAGTATGAATACTTACTTTCCTCTGAAGATTCTGTTTTAGGGGCAGATGCAGTGTCTGGACCCATGACTGCAGCCTATTTAGACACAACACACGATCAGACACAAACAGAGGAATTGGATAACATCAATATTGTAGGGCAGTGATTTAGTGTTAGTCTTTTTAGACAATAGACATAATGGAAATATGATAATGACATAATAGCTCATTCAAAAACATTTTTTAATGCAAACAATGTCTTGATAGTGAGAGTAGATTTGCTTTTGTTTTTGTACAGCCTTCACCTTGTCAATGTGAAAAACTGTTTCACAGTGATGCTTCTTCAATGACCACACATTTTCTTTACTGCAATTTCTCCTTACTCATTTGCTTACTGATACATCAATGCCAAATCCAAATGTTTAATGACTTGAAAAGGTATTAATATATTTAAGTGCAAGATTTACAAGTTGAATGTGCACACTGGATATATATTTATTCTGTGAAATCCTGTTGAATTTGTTTAGAGGCCATGCACAATTGTACCATACACTTGAGAGATCACAGTGTACACGAGTGTCATGATTTATATGTGTAAAACGTGGTGATGATGATGATGTGATGAAAGAAAGAAATATATGGTCTTGGATGATTTCAACCAAGCAGGACACAAAAGGCTCCATTTTGGGGTAATTTCTCAAGCACCATCGCCTCTCGAGACAGACACAATGGATATGAACCACCCTCTAGATCTGTAAAGCTATTCATTATGCTGACTTCTGTGGGTCCAACGTGTAGCTCACAGCATTTCAAAGAGGAGGACTGAGGGGATGACAGTCGAAACGACACTAATACTGGAAACGTAATAGACTTTAATATAAAGTAACGTTAGTGAATGCATCTGACACATGACCAGATGTTGATATTATGATGAATGTAACATCTGCAAATGGACAGGGCAACTACGCTTTTAGTTTTTAAAGATGAGCTTAGCATGAACCCCGCTTCATGACAGATAAGCCCTGACTGTTATATGGTTAACGCAAGTCATTGTTTTGCTGAAGTGGCATTAAAAACTGAGGGTAGATGATTATCTGGGACACACATGCACACAGACAGAGCTACGTAAGCTAACTAAGCTAAAGCTAACGTTGTTGTCGCGTTAACAAACAGAACCGTTTAAGACTGAGCAGGGCATATAAGATTGAGTCCCACCTCTCTAATACTCCATAAAACCGAAGGCTGTCACATCTTTTGTCCGCAGCGTTTTTACTGTAACCTACTTCACATTTGAAGTTAGCTAGTTGCAGAAGCTTGCTAAACAGGCTACAGCAGTGAGAGTGCACACCAGTCCGTTCCCTTGCATGATACATTCAGGGGCTGCACGTAAAGTCCGTAATTTTACCATTCATGAATCCCAGAGGCTAACCTGCTTTGTGTTGTGGTATCAGAGTAACACATGAGAAGAAAGTACGCATTATGTACCACTCTTTATTTAAAAAATGTGCCGACCAACTTGAACAACGAGTAGATACAGTACGGTAGATACACCCAAATCATACACTGATTTGCATCTCCAGACTGAAATGTAGACTATTTTGTTTTTCGACATCCTTTCAGTGAGCCACGTTAAATCGTTTTGTCTGTTATCACAAAAAACACAAACATCAACAACAAACAACAAACCAATTCCCAATTCAAATGTGGCCCTTTACGCTCGTAATAATTCCAACGGCACAAAAACGCAGCATAGTGGGTCTGCAATGTCAGTGTCATATCATTTTTATTTTTATTTTTTACTACATCTACATCTTACACAATTTACACACGCTAACAGTTTCAAGATTTTGAATCTAAATACAGTTAGGCTACGTAAAAATATGTTTTCAGTTTGAAACTCAGTTGCTTTTGACCCCATTACAAAGGCTATATAGTACAAAACAACAACATTCTATTCAAAATATAGGTCAGATATATGAATAAGACACTGACAAGACAAACAACTGATCATCACATGAAAAAAAGTGCATGATGTTTATGTGTATCAAATTCAGAATTATGGCAAAATAATATAAAATAAAACAGTCCAGTTTGACAATATAAGTGATATATGGCTATAACAAATAGACTTGACTTGATATGTACAAAACAGGTCAAGAAAAATCTCTCTCAATCACTTCACATAATATGTGCATAAATGTGTATTACATAAATAAATATCACACGACAATTCCAACACAACGATCAAGAAAAAACTTGCTGACTGTTAACCAGGACATGCAAAGTTACAACTCTACAAAGGAAATGGAGTCCTGGATGCCCCACACTTCCAGGGCTTGGATCTTGAAATGTCCTTTGCAGAGTGGGGTGCTCTTGAATGTGTCACAAATCTCTGAGTATCCTCCCTCTAGGTCTTCCTGTAGGCAGAGTGCATGGCCCCCATCGCCACCTAAAAGAGGACACATCCATCAGCGCTGCATTAATAACCGCCCTGTCATCAGACATTACTGTTGTCGAGACTTTTTTTCAAAAACCCGCTCTATTCATCCAACAATATCTCCACCTGACTTACCAATAATGAGCTGCCTGTCGCTGGCTGCTATGAACATGGAGGCTTTTTGTTCCTTGGGTCTCTTCGGCTCTTTGGCAGTCATGGGTTCTTCTGACGGGGCAGTAAAGGGGATTGTCAGGTAGCTGGGGTCCTGGGGGGTTCCAGCAGGACAGGTCAGAGTTGCAGTGGCTGTGGTGAAGGTCATGGGGGATATCTCAGAGGAGGTGCTGCTGCTCTCTCGATCCTGCTGAGGGTAAGCTCTTTTGGTAATAATGTTGACCATAGCCTGCTGATAGCGCTCCATGCTGGGACGAAGCTGAAAGAGGAAGAAAATGTCTTCAAGTGAATGATAATGAAGATACAAAATCCACTGACATGCATGTCAATGCATGTTACATCAAACCTGGATGTGTGTACCAGTGTTGGATTCAAGAAGAATAAAGCAGCAATATGTCTCACCGTAAACACAAAACATTCCCCAGTTCCGAAGAATGCAAGACCCTCAGGGTCATGCTTTTTTCTTTCAATCAAATCCGTTGACAGAAAGGCACCAAAAACCTGAGAAATGAGAAATATTGATATGTCACTATGATGCAAAGTGAACTAACTATTGGTATTATTAGCATAAGGAAATCTTAGGTTCACATCTGAGGTTTAATCAAAGAGACATCAAAATTGTCAGACGTATTTCAATGTTGCTACCTCTTCATCCACAGTTTTGATGATCACGACCGCTGGTTCGTGTCCCTCCACATGTGAATAAAATCTATATGCCAGAAAAAAACATAACTATGCGTTGTTTTTAATATCCCTTACACATGCTACATATACAACCACTATTACAAATCTGCACTGTATATTACGAGAGAGTTAAAACAAGGGTCACTGAAAAAAACACCTTATGGGACTTTAGGTGCTCCATAATAGTCAGAATTCTTAGCATTGTCCTTTGTGTTCTGGAAATGATCACTTTCCATATAGAGCATTGCTTTTTTGTACTGTGTGTTACAAATTAAAAGGTGGTTAAACACCCGAGAAACTGTTTTTTTTTTCAGCTTGAGGTGTTTTTCTACTAACATAGTTTTCCCCCACTGAACTGCGAGGCGATGCATCACTTGACTTTTAGAGTCAAAGCAAACATGTTGACAGTGAAAACACACGTCTCATTGTTACGTAACTAGAGCAGAGAATCTGTTTTTCACTGCTGGGACGTGCTGTTTGGGGATACCTTGCCTCATTTAATAATGCAGGTGTCAACGGACGGATTTTAACGATATTAAAACTTTTGGTGTATGAGAGTGACAACTCGTTAGATCTCTGTCCCACAAATGGTTCCTAACTGGACTAAAGTACTGGATAAATGTTTACGTACGAAGCAAGACTTCTTCCATGTTCGGCTGTGTTAAACAGCCTGACAGGACTGAAAAGGGCAAAGCGCTCAGGTATCCAGGCCCAGACAACTCTCATCCCAGTCCCAGACACAACACTGGAGGTGAAGTTGTTGAAGTCCACCGTCTCAACCGACTGCCTTTAGGAACATAGAAATAGCAATGGTGAGAATATGAAAATGAAATAAGACAAATGTGAACAGTTTCTTTTTCAGCATAGCTGGAGTATTTTTTTGTTTTATCTCACACAGCTGATTTCTGAACCTAAATATCTAAACTAATCCCCTTCCTTAAATATCAAAATGTTTCTTAGAAATATGCCTCACACTGGCTGTTCTATTTTTCTACTAACCCACCTCTTCTGGCGTATGCTGACGCCCTTCAGCATGAGGGAGTCCTTATTGGCATTGAACAGGAGGTTGAGCTCCCTCCGCGTGGCCATGGGAATCATGAAGGCCTTCTCCAGAAGCTTCTCAGCTGTGCAGTGGCGAGCTATGTTCTGCACAAAACTCTTCATATCTGTTCTGAAGTCCTCCACGTCTGCCACTCGGGACGACACGGACACTCTGTAGAGGCTGAGCAGAGCCAGTGCCAACCTAAAAGAATGATTGCAAAATACTTCTGAGAAATCTCACACACAGACTGAAGGATTTAGTTGTACATGTGGCAGCAGCAACAAACCTGTAGAGGACCTTGTAGCCCTCCAGTAGGTAGACATCCAACACTCTGATGGCGTACGTGAACGGGAGGTCTGCAAATATCCACATGATCCAGTCGGAGTAAAACTCAAAGAGGTTCTGATGGGAGCTGGCAATCAGCTTACGGATGCCTCTGCAACACCTGTTGGCAAGGTCTCCAAAGGTCATGCAGGAGGCGCGGTAGGTGAGGAAGGTCTGGTCGATGTAGCGCTTGTTGGGGTCATTGTAGCAGATGAGGCGGGACACGCTGTGGAAACACTCGGCTTCGTCCTCGCTGAAGTGGAGGATGAGGGAGACCAGTTCAGGCAGAATGGGGCAGAAGTTCATGTCCGGGAAGTATTTGCCAAGGCAGAGAAGGATCTTCTTAACAGAGTTCAGGCCTGCTTTGTTGAGACAGTACCTGGATAAGAGAAGCATAAGTAATGACTCACTTGGTCATATTCCAATCTCAGCCCCATCAGCAGAAAAAAAAAATATATATCTGCCATATCATATTCAGGTTACATTAGCTGACTTTCATGTCAGTGAGACATGTTTATTATTTTGCTAGTTCAAGGTTCATACAGTAGGACTATTGACTTATGATGGAACAACGGTGTACAACATCTTTTCATCATGCCGTACCTGGGTATTTCTACTGCCTCCATATACTCTGGGACTGGCTGGGTGATGACCTTCTGTTCTCCAAACAGATTCTTGGCCAGTTCATAGTAGACATCTCTGTCTGGAGTCACAGACCCACTGCAGACATAACATCAATACACATTCAGACCATTTGGCCGAAATTACACACTGATCTTGCAAAAGGTCGTATCAACAAACTATGTGGTCTTAACCTGGAATTGATGCTGTGGATAATGTGATAGTATGCTTTGGCCCTCAGTGTGTGAGGCATGGCCCAGAATCCTTCTCGGCCCATGGTTTTCAGCTGTTGGTGACCACTCTTCAGGATCTGCTGGTATCTTTGCGCTGGTTCAGGGTCAATCTTCTCCCAGTCCACAAACTGTCCATACTTCATCCCCGAGCTGGAGTTAATTTCCCAGTTGTCCGACTCAGAGATGGTGATCATGGACACTGACTTCAGATTGCCTTTACTGCCTGAGCAAAATATGCATATGAACATCTGTCATTTTTATAAGCAATGTAAATAAAAAAATGTTTTTCAGGTTTTCTATGATAGGATTTCAGTACCATTAAGTTCTCTTGATGACAACAGCTTTTTTGGTTTAGGCTTGGACTTCTTGTAGGTGAGACAAACACCAGCTGCTTCACCTTCACCTTCTCTCTTTTCCTTTTTGTTCGCTTGATACTGGAGGGAAGAGCTCACCCTCAGTGGACTGGCCCCTGTAGATTTTCCAAAGTCATAGTCGGCGTAAAGTTCTGATGTCTCATAACTGTAAAAGGACCTGGGGAGCAGTTAATTTCGTATTAATTATTTGTTAGTAATACGTTTGCCTCTTCTTAGTCCCTTTTTGTGTTGGGTGTGGTATGTTTGTTATCCAATTTTACCACAACATTAAAACACAAATCCATATGAATGTAAGTAAAAATCCCTGTAAAATTAATAATATAATATAACATACCTGGAGCGAGGTCTTAGACAGGTTTCCTCTGTCTGCAGCTGCACACCGTAGTTCTTACAGTCCTCAGGACTGTAGTAAGAGTGCGACCTTTGCCTGCTTCTGCCTCCTGCAATAGAGCCCAGTTCTTGGTCAGTGGATGTGCACATCGAAATTGAATTCCTGTTTCCACAATTGGAGAACTCTGGCGTTCTTGAAACATCAATCATCTCAAGTCTTCTCCTTCAAAGAAATTCAGGTAGAATTCAGGTGGAAGGTACTGTGTCTCCTGAGACTAAATGCACCGTCAGGGGATCAGGGCCTTATATAAGCCTGTGGGCTGAGTCCGGGTGAGGTAGGCTACAGCATAGAGGTATGGTTTATTTGTGGTGAGTTCAGCTGAGTGAAAAAAATCCAGTGATTCTCCTGTTTTACCCAACAATCTCTCTTTCTGAGAAGTATGAAATCACAAACAAGGAAACAATATGTTCACGTCACATGACCAAACACAGGCACTTTTTTTAAACACATGATATTTGACCAAATATATGAAACTGTTATTTACAGAATAAGTTACATGCATCCACTCAAATTCCACAACATTGAAATGAATTATGAAATTGCTATTGAAATTAACAAACTGCTTGAAATGGGTTTATTTTTACATTCACTCCCATGAAAACATTGATAGTGCATAATAAGGCCATCGGCCGATGATGTTTGGTCTTTCTCCGAAACTGCTTCACGAGTTGCATCAAAATGCCAAATGAGTCTATTCCAAGAATTCGTCCAACAGCTATTATTCTACACAACACATTTATGTTATGATCCAAACAACTACTGTTTGGTTATGAAACACAATACCTCTACAAGTACTTATCTCATATGTGGGCTCCACATGTAATAGAGCTGAAAAACAAACACTACAGCCCCATGAGTGGCGAGCCTTTTGTGTTTCACTCCAAACTGTGAATTTCCATTTTTCTGAAGAGATGAATCTTTGGCTGTGTGCACAATGTAAATTCTCAGTGTAAACATAATAAAAGTTTTCATGATTCAGTTTTATTACTGATTGCCATTTCTGTTAGTTGAAAGCAGTAAATTGCAACTGTTTTCAAATAAGTCAAATAAGCAGGGTATTAAAACATTCCTCTCTTTTACCGCAAAGGTTATGTTGAACATGCAAATAACTCCCATAAAAGCATCAACCATACACTTAAAATGTCTTTGCTCCCATTTTTCTAAGTTGAAGTTAAATAGGTTCCATTTTTTAATGCACTCATAAGATTTATCTCTCGGATTCTGACCACAAATTTGTTCAAATCTGTGTTAGTGAGCACTTTTCCTGTGCCAGGATAATCTATTCCTTAACAGGTGTGGCATATCTTGATCCTCACACAACACAGTGCCACAAAAGGTTAGAGGGAGCGTGAAGTAAACAAGCTGGCGGCAGGATTCTTCAGCGGAGCAGAACTACCATTAGCCGCCCCCAATGTTATTCCTGAAAATCTAACTGGCCTCACAGCATATTCCTGTAACTGTAGTTAGTGGAGTGTAGTTATGTTCAGGCATTGCATGCTGACTTTCTTACCTCTACATATCATTGAGAAAACAACCAGCAGAAGCAGAAGTCATGTGCTGTTTAGGAAATAAGAATGATCTGTAATGCATTTTAAGGTTCACTGTGTAGTTTTGAGGAAGACATTTTAATCAGAAGAGAAATATCTTTACTAACTGATTTTTCTTTTAAGTTTTAAAACAAACTTAATTCAACAAACTATATGTTTTCATGATTGAATACATTGAATAAACACACAAGGTCAACACAATTTCACACTGTTTCACTTTGTCTATATTTGGGGGAGCCAGCCACCTTTCTCGCCTCAAATAATGTTCTGGGGGCCTTATTTTCCTCTGAGAACAGCTTGTTTATTCAGTTATGGAAAAAATTAATATTTCTGAGACTGCATTATTTCCTCATTAATATTGTAATATTAGTATTGTCTTCTCCAAATCAACATAGTGCCCTTTTCAAGCACATTTTTATCTTTGTTTACGTTTTTTGTACAAACCGCGGCCCTAGAGTCAACTGTTCCTCGCAGTGACCCGTAGTGACGTCGCACCTAAACAAGACAAGGTTTGTTGGTGATTACTGCCGGATGGTTCAAACTAAGTGGATTTTCTCTTCGTAGCTTACATTTATCGAAATGTCTCAGGATCCGTGGTAAGTAATATGGTCGAAGGCTACAACAAATTGTCTCAACTTTGAAATATATTACAACAGATGACGTTAAACAACCCAGTTAGCCACTGTCTCTGTATGCTGCTAGCTGAAGTGAAAGCTAGCTCTTACCAGACTAACGTTTGCCGAAAAGCAGTAACGTTAACCTGCATTTTCGAAAAAGCCGTTACAAAATCAGCTCTTTATGTGTTGAGAAATGTATTGTGGTGGTCCCTGATCCGTTGTGCAATCCTGTCGCAACTGTTCAACCCAAAACTTTAACGCTAGCAGAATCGGAAGAGGAAAAGGTGATGCAAAAAAAAAACAAAAAAAAAAAGTCACATGATAAATATAAAGCCTGGGCTCATTCTCTGACGTTTTACACAAAACTACAACAGCACAAACACCTCGCAGTAGGTGCAGTCAATGCTTATGAGGCTCTCAGGATTGTTCATTCGGGTTTTTAGGCACTCATCGGTATATTGAACATTGAACTACAACATCAAAAATGGATGACATCAAGCTCTCTGGTAGCCTGAGCACTGAACATCATGAGCTAGTTGGGCAAACTAACTTGTATGTAATGATTGTATTGTATGGTATTCTAAAAATACAATTCTTATGTTTTTATAGGTTGCACAACACTAGTAAACAGATAAGACAATTGCTGTCTCGCCTCTGTTTTGTTCATTAGCACATTAACCAGATAACTAAACATGGGTCTTTCTGTGTTGCTCTATAATTTATTCTGTGGCTGCTGTTTTATCATGTGTCATTAATGATTTACTTGACATCTTTATCCCATTCTTTGCTCTGTAGGTTGCAGAATTATGATGCCACTTGTCGCCTGTCTCAGGAAATAGCAGAAAACATTCATGAACGGAACAGGCAGCAGAGAACAGGGGGGAACCCTGCAAAGGTAAGCCGTTACATTCAGGAGCAAAGTGGAATTGCCCACAGATATTTTCAGGAATAGTCAGGTTTCGCTTGCTGCCAGTTGGTGTGTCTTCTGTCTTTTTCAGATCAACATGACTCTACGGGCATCGCTGCAGAAGCTCAAGCAGAATATTGCCCAGCTCAAAGACGGTTTGTTGCGAGCATCATCGGCTCGGCGAATGTATCCTTTCCTCTGAGAGTGCTCCAGGCAGTGGAAGTCATGAGATTGAGCTTACATTTTAGGCTGAAGGATTTCTCCAGCTTTCAGTAGCAATGCTATTCCTATAGAGGGGGGTAGAGTGTTTTGAAAAGATCTGCCCTAACTTCTAGAGTTTTTCCTATTACAGGGGCTTCTGTGTTCCTGGGTTCATTCCAAACTGACCCTCTGCCAACTATCACTTACAGTTTTTCAAGTGATATTGACCTTTAGTTGTGCATGACTTTAACGTGGCTTCATCAGAATGCAGTCAGAGGCTGATAGGAGGCAGAACCTTATTGATGACCTGCTAACCAGAGAGAAGCAGCTTAACGCCACCTTCAAGGGAGACGCCACGGAGCCTGAACCTTCCAGGTATTAATTTGAAAATTGCATTAAGCACCCTCTGCTGTCATGAGTGGGGTCACACTAGAGCCGCGCCAAATTATTATTAGTTGTCAAAGATTAAATTAATCCTGTTTACTCCTCTATGACAGTAAATTGATGATCTTTGGGTAGTGGTCAAAACAAGATATTTGGGAATGTCATGTTGGGCTTTTGGAAACACTAATGGACTAATTTCCCCCCATTTTCTCACCAAACAACTAATCGATTAATTCAGAAAGTAATCAACAGATTAATTGACAGTGAAAATAGTTGCAGCTCCAGGTTACACTAGTATGATATTTTGACTGTTTCAAAGCCTTAGGTGAATCTCAGCATATGAACATATTAATGATCACTGTGATACTTCGCTTAAATCCATACTAGTAGTTCCTCAATATGCCCCCCGTAGCTGGTAAGGAGCACTTATCATGTTTGTAAAGAGAAACCTCCAGCAAGTTGTCATCAATGCAGAGTGTAAATCTTCCTCTTTTGTATATGACGGGTGGTTTCATAAACTACTCAGCTACATTGCTGCCTCAAATAGTGTATTCTAGAGTACTCTGGATTGATGTTTTTCTTAAAGCACTTTTATTATGGAAATATACTGGCATAGGCAGCTTTTAGTTCAAGAAATGTGTGCAATATTTCTCCACCATGAGTCTCTGTCTGTCACTGCCACTCAGTGTCAAAATGGTCAAATAAAGAATTGACCCATGATGCTTCAGGGGGCATCCGGCTCAGAACATGCCACCTTTCATTTTCTGATTCTTTCCTCTCTGAGATCTTTTCTTTTATAATATCTGGTGCTGGTTGCCCAATTAAAAATAATGAATCCTCATTCTCTTGTCTATGTCCTTGACCAGAGAGGTCACAGGCTCTGTTCTCTGCTTTGATGAGATGTCACCGGTCACTAACTTTCTGTGAAAGTCTTTGCACATCCTGTGTGCTGTGACCTCGTCCTGTGCTATCACTCGGAAGGAAGTGTGTCTGTCTGCCATTTTGACAGGGCATCGTAAACTTCATAGCTAATTCTTTTTCATTGGGAGATTTGTTCGTTTTGCACTGTTGATCACACATTTGGCACCTCCTGAAAAAAGAATACACACACACACACACACACACACACAGTTTACAGTCAATCACCCTCCACTGAACATTTATTTGAATACTTGTGGAGCTAATCAAAGAGCTGGATGTCACATCTTACATCCTCTTCTTCATCTGATGTCATGTCAATGTGAAAACCTCAGGCAGCAGGCAGTCATTACTCTGTGTAATGTTTGACCTAGTCTGGTTCAGGTGATATTTGTTTGGACAGGAAGAGGAAATGGTGTCATGTTGTTAACTGCCGACGGTTTCTCATGTCTGTTTTATAGACTAGTGTTTTTTAGATGGTACCTCTCAATCAGTCAATATCAAGTCAAGTCAGTTTTTCTTTTGCAGATGATTGTATTTTGTTTTTATTTACATTTTACACAGCGTCCCAACTTGTTTGAAAAAGTGGTTGTACACTATCGATTCCTTTACACTCTGGTATGCCAGACAGAATACCTGAAATGGCAGAAGTGTGAAAGAGTGAAACCAGTCATCAGTGTTTCATCAGATCAGTAATATGGAGAACCACTTCTATGGATGCTTTGATAGGAGACTGCTTTTCTCTGATATCTTTCACAAGCTTTGGTTTTGGGATTGATCTACTTAGCGGTGCTTTGTACGGGCTT
This sequence comes from Spondyliosoma cantharus, assembly GCA_900302685.1. NCBI lineage: Eukaryota > Metazoa > Chordata > Actinopteri > Spariformes > Sparidae > Spondyliosoma > Spondyliosoma cantharus. The sequence goes on from OMLP01044329.1 coordinate 44,374, forward strand.
TCATCTTTTTTTTTACAGACCACACACCCAATTACATAAAAGGCTCTGTTAAAAAAAATCTCAAATGACATTTGCTAATAAATTAGCTTGGCGAACTGTGATCATGTGGTTCTATGGTTTTTAGTTTGCTCACTGAGACCTTACTTTAATAGTAATATGTGGTGGGTAATTTGGATTTGTGGGTAGGACCCATTCCCACTGTGTGGTCTCTGAGGACAGAACGTGGGAGGGGGTGGATTGGCCATGCTTGGATAATCTAAGCTGGTATTTTTTTTTCCTTTTTTTGTGAGAACCTTAGGTAGAAGAAGAAGAAAAAGGGATAGAGGTTACAGACAGAAACAATACATTTTAAGCATCTCCATTTCAGACTAAACAAAAAAAAGACATGGTGCCTACATTTGAATGGTCAGTTCACTTCGCTGCCCCTCGGACCCACCTTTCCTCCACTATTGGCTAACCTCTCCTTTGTATTTGATTGCGCTGGAAATAGTTGTACTTAGTTAAATCTCACCTGTCTAAGTCATTCAGTCAAGATGCGGTTGCTCGGGCCCCGATGGCGGCAGTCTAGTGCAAGAGATGTGCCTGACTGATTTTGGCGCTCCCCACCGACTGGTTAATTGGATCTTCACACACTGGGCACTTGCATGGAGGAAGTGGAGCGCTGGCACACAGTCTCATAGTAATCAAACATGTCAGAGAGATTAGAGCGAATGCCTCGTTTCACCCACTCCTCTCTGATGGTATCAATCTCAGCTAGCCAGCACTGTGAGTGGTCTCATAATGCTTTACTTACCACTTCAAAAAACACTGGAATTAATGATCACACACAGATGTGTGAGTTTGGGTGAGATAAAAGCAGCATTATGCATTACTATTTAAAAAAAAAAAAAAAAAAAAAAAAAACATTCTAAAAACAGGCTCAACCAACTACAGAGATTAACCAAAAAAGCTTTTGTCTTTTGAATTTGAAAGATAATGTTTAAATGTACCCATGAAAGACAGAATTACTTAAGCAGGACACCAAAATCACAGCAATACAGTTTAGTATCGGAATGTTAATTTTTCTTCTGTCTCTGATAAGCCTACACGTGGCTCAGGTCACTTTTCCTGGGCCTGACCAGGTGACGACATGCTCACTGTAGACATTGGTTAAATCCAGCCTCACACAGAGATTCTGAACCCGTCACCGCAAGGCAGCACAGCTTTAAGCTATTAACAGAAGAATAGCTTTTAAACCACACAGCGGTGTTTAGCACAGCACAGTACAGTGCAGAGAGCTCTCCGATCTGTCACTTTGTCAGGGCAAAAACCTCCCCAGCAGTCCACAGTCCTGTGACAGATTAACATGCACTGTTTACACACATCACAAGCTAACCTGGTATTTTTCAATCATTCAAAACACTTAGAAGAAAAAAAATTAGAAAATAAATGTTTTTTCTGTGATCTGAAGGGGTTTGTTGTAATAAAATCTTCAAAAGAGTACAGTTTTGAAAGGAGAACATGCCTTGTACAGATGTGCATTATACCCCCCATCCCAACCTGACTGTGTTTACTTATATAGCTAAAAGTCACTGATGCCAGATGAGTGTTTTAGACTTGTGTGATGGAATGGTGATTGACAGACAACACAGGCACTTTTTCCATCGACATTTAGTTGTAGGGCACTGTTGGGTGACTTGAATTTGAAACTTTTAACAGCTGGTGCTCTGCTTTTGGGCAGGAATAGTCGTTTCATGGTCTCTAAAACATTTATTGATTTATACGATGGAAGCAATTTTCAAAACAACATACTCAAATCATGATCATGTTTCACAGGTCAGCGTTGATGGCCCAAGGGACAGGAGCGAGTCGAGGTGTTGCGGCCAACCCTTGGCTGGTCAACGAAACGGAGGAGACCAGAGGGCTGGACTTTGGAGAGATCAAACAGCATCAACAACGAATCATTGAAGGTAATTACACATGACTGGATAAATGGTAAATGTACTGCGCTTAGATTGAGCTTTCCTACCTTAACTGACTAATCACTTTACCATTTGCCTATCATTCATTTGAGGTTCAGTTTCTTGCTTCAGAACACTTTGATATTTGGACTGGAGGAGCTAGTGACCGAACAGCCAACCCTGCAGTTAGATGGCAAAGTTCTCAAATGGCAGGAAATGTCTTTGCATAATCGAGTAAAAGTGTTCTTAAATATGCTGTTAATTTTATTTATTCCCTTATTTGTAATTTCCCATCATTAATACTATGGCAGTCTCTTAATGTGTATGTAAAAACAATGCACATTTCCTTCGATTAAGTGCACAAAGACAGTTGTGTAATGTACGATTGAAAGATAACGAGAGCATCTAAGCAAATTATTAGTATTATCAGTTTTGTTTATGCTGTTGTATGTTAATACATAAAAGGCGATCGTTATAAATAACATCTACAAAACATATTGTAAGTCCACGCCTACTTTTTTCCCTGAATGCCTCTGATATGACTCGAACCCCCAGACGTTAGTTCACCTGACTCCGTGTGACACTTCATTGCCATGTCTCCATTACGGCTCTGGTTATTGTCATTTTGGGATCAGAAATGCCTGTAAAGACAGTGAAACCAAACCACATGGAGGTTTCTAGTCCCCTCTGGGATTTCTGGTCGAGCTGGGTAATGGTGAGCGTATGAACCTGTGGTCATAAAAAATTCCAGTGGTAGAGTGTGTGTCAAACTTGGAAACGTACAGAGGCCAAATCTTTTCTTTTCCCCTTTCTTCTTTTGAGCTTCACAGTTTTTCCTCTCCACCTTGGCCCGCCGCAGTTATAATAACAGGAGTAAGGCTGAGTGGGGTAAAGTACTGAATGACTCACATGTGGCACTGCGAGTTGAGCTGGACCTCAACAGCCTGTCATTCCTATTTCCCAAATAGTTGCCTCATTATATCAGAACTCCAGCATACTGTTCTCTTTTTACAATAAGCGTTTGCAAAGGGGATTGCTGCTTTACGTTTTTGTTCATTGTACCCCACTGCTAAATTTGACATAGGATTGGACTGTTGTCCTGCAATGCATAATCCTGGTGCTCTGACTTTTTAGGTCCAACAGTATTTTCTCTCTCTTCACAGCCCAGGATGCAGGTTTGGATGCACTCGCCGCTGTCATCAGTCGACAGAAGATAATGGGCCAGGAGATTGGCAACGAGCTGGATGAGCAGAACGGTAAAGTTTAGTTTGCGTCTGTACATATTTGTCAAAAAAAATTCCAGACGGATTACACACAGCAGTGTGAAAGCAATCAGACATACTTGCACTGCAGTGGAACGAGTTGCCTCATGTCACTTGCCGGACAGTGATACTCCCTCACACCCCCACAACTCTGACATTAACACACACGCCCTCAAACTATCATTGTCAGTGCAGTTGGGACACGACCACGTCTAACAAGTTGTTCTCTGTCATGCATCCCACAGAGCAAAGTGACCCCTCTCTCCTTATGCTACTTAGATAAGTAAAAAAAACAGTTTTGTGTTCTGGAAACAGATCTTCTCAGAGATAATGGTACTTTTGAGTTATTTTTGGCTAAATGCCTCTCATCAGTGCAGAAATAGCTTCCATCAGAGGTGGAACGTGCCATACAGACTGGAGTGCATTGCACCCGACTGTTATTAGGCTCAGACCGGCGGTACATGAAACGTAAGACTTTAGGATGATCATCTGTCGACCGGTGAACAATTAGATCCTTTAATGCATCGCTCTCAGACGACTGCAGCAAGTTACCAGGCGAAGGCCTGAGAGTGTCACCTTACAAAGAGGATGTACACCTGTATTTCTATCGTTTTTTTT
>OMLP01044329.1:48213-61876 GCA_900302685.1 Spondyliosoma cantharus
TTGTCCCCTTTTTATTTCTATCGTTTTTTTTTTTTTTTTTTATGTAATCATGAGTGCTCTCTCTGATATTAACAGTGACAGTGAGACAAGAACATGCATTAGTCTGTCAGCTTCTATGACAAAGAGGGGAAAGAAACTTCACATTTCATGATCAGGAGGTCGATTTTGGAGGGGAGTGAACAATTTGACTAATAGTTATAATAATTTGTGGAAGCTGAGGCTGTTTTCATTTTAAAACAAATAACTTTTGCTATGTTTACACCTGGCATCAATGCTACTACTTTTTCAAAACCCCCAAAACTGAGACTTCTAATCAACACACTCCTGTGTTCACATACTGATTGACAACCTGTCATTTCCTGATTCGTCACGACCCTATCATGTGACATTTTCCCCAGTAGAAAACAAATGATAACCTTGACTACCAGTGACCTCCAATTAAATCAACATTACTAATTCCAGGTGCTGCTGACCTTATTGTTTATGCTTGCAGCTGTTGTGCAGTTAAATTCTGCATTTGTTTTCTTAATTTTTTACCATTGCTGTTTTTCTTTGTTGGATTTTCCGCAAACAATCGCAGACTTAACTGTCTTCTCCCACCTCTGTCTGCTTACACCTGCATGCACATGCTCAGTGTACATGACTGGTCACATGTGTTTTCAGTTGGAGACTTTTAATGAAACGTTGCTATAATGCTCATCTGGACAGAGACTGTTCTTAAATGAAAATGTGTTAGTGTGGGATTAGGATAAGGGACTACTGGTCTTTTTGTTAGAGCATGGATACCCGATCTGAACCCGTTGGGACTGGACGGGCTGGGTTGATGTCGGGCAAAATTTAGAAATGATGTCAGGGTTTGGGTCGGGTTTGGTCACGTCAGTTGACATAGAACGATGCCTTCTTCATGCTCATGGTCACTCTACTTGTCTGTAAGCAGGGTAATCAGGCAAGCTGTAACCATGGTTACAACTGCTGACAGGGTAACACAGACTCAGTGCTTCAGCTTACACTAACTGCATCAGGCTTGGGTCCATCTCGTTTATTACAAATGAAGCGCCTGCCCAGTTCGGGTCGGGCTCGGTTATTACTCTCTCGAACTTGGTCCGGTTGTCAGAAAAATGCGACACAAGCCGCTCTCAAGTCTTTGCCACAGACACTCTAGAAGGAGTGGGTGGACTCTAGACCTTGATGTTTCTGTCTCCATGGCCAGCCAACATAGACTTGCAATAAACAGTCTCAGAGCTTGATTAATTAGTGGGATAGTTAATACCGCTACTCTGGGTTGTACAGTTAGAATGAAACAAATAATGAATCCTAAATCCCAACAGAGGGATATTTAGACTCCATAAAACAAATATTAAGAGTTGAGCACATTAAAATGAAAAGACTAGAATGTTGTTAATTGTTGTGGTGAACTCAGACGAGATTCCTAACAAGCTGTTTATCTGGAGATGTCTCGCACACCTACAGCACAGGCAGTTATTGTCTGTTTCGACCCTGATGACCAGCCTCCAGTTGGGAAAAGAAAGGCGTTGTACTATCCTGTAATATCCTGTCTGAGCAGTCGTACCCAAACAAGTCCAGAGGTTGTATAACCGAGTGATCTCGGCATGGAAACAAACGACCTTCCCTTCTGCTGGGAAGTAATGGCAGATGTTTAGTTGACACCGATGGGAGAGAGAACGGGAAAGAAAGGAAAGCTGATTGTTTTAACCCGCTCTCCTGTTACCATATTGAACTAGAAATGGATCATTGCTCTAATGCTCAGACTGGCGTGTTTTTCTTCTTGTTTTTTCAGCCTTTTGTCATTGTTTCCAGTAGTATGAACCTGAATGGCTGATGGGAGAGCTGTAACTGAGAATTACAGCAGTTCCACTCCAAATGAGGGAGAAGGCAAATGATTTTGGCCCTGGAAACGATGGCTTGTCACTGCTGTGTTTTGACCCCACATGACTCTTAAATATACATTTGATGGGAACCAAAGTCTTTCTTTCTGTAATGGCCAAAAATATCTATGCCACCTGTGGGAATTGTAATCGGCTCCATGTGTTCATCTGAATCCAAATGTTACATATTTGTGGCCTGCAAACATTTCCCCAGGTTTAGGGTAAGCATGTCTAAGTATTATGATATAATAATCCTGAGGTATAAACATGACCTATTGTTTATTACAAAACACATTAATGGTGCATGCAGTGTAACTGGTCCCCGTGCTCATACAGATGGTTGATCCTCCTCAAGGACCAGCCCAAGCTTTTCACAGTCTCTCCTGGATCTCTGTCTCCACGATTTACAGCCAAGCTTCAGGTCCATAAGGCCTGCTGACACCAGGCAATGATTCACCGGGCCTACAGGGCTCTGGCTTTCCACAGCTTTTCTTTACCTACCTGTGTTTCTTTCCTATATGGGACCTTTTGCTGCCCCTCCATCTTTCATCTCACTCCCTGCTCTCCTTTGTCTGTTTTCAACAGTCCTGTATTTTATAACCTTCTTCCCATTTCTTCCATTTCTCTGTGTTTCCTCTGTATCGTCTTATACTGAGTTATGGGAGACATATTTGTTCCTTAGTGTTTGACAGGTTGGAGAATACGGATATATCATACATGTAGCTGTAGATTACAAAACCTCAGAAATACTTTATCGCTGTGTTTCAATAGTATGTGGAGAATTTCAGTTCAAAGTGCACACTAACGTTTTGGAAAGCGACTCCTCTAAACAGATTTAACATCCCTGACAGTCATGTTTTCAGAGTCTGTTGGACAAGCAAACCAGCAGGTTGCTCCCTTTTGTCTTTGTTTAGCTCTGCCAGTTTGATTTTGCTTTTAGTCCTCTTGTTTTTTGTTTCACATTTGCACTTTTAATTTTGTTTTACCTGCTTTTGAACAATCTCACTGTCAAATATGCTGATCGTAAATATTAATTCTGGAGTCGCTATGGCAATCTACAAGGCAAATTAGAAAATTGCTTTCCCTGTTACTACACGGCGTACAAACTTACAGTGTTGTACTGTTGCTATGGTAGTTAGATTTAATACGAAATAAAAATTAGTGTGATATAATTAAAAAAATGATGCCATATGCCAACCTACAGCTCTCTGCGGTGGTTAATCCAGTATTTGAGGAACGTAGTTTGTCTTCTTAAGTGTTATATCCTTGTTATCATAGCAATAACTCTGCATGGATTCAAACTGCATTGAACGTGTGGTCTGTCCTAGTAGTGTTTTTCTTTCTATGAGACATTGAGTCTCAATGAGTCAATGTTTTCTGCATTCAACAAATAAAAATTGCTGGAATGTTTTCCTTCTAGACTTGTACTTAAATTACTTGAATTATTGCATGAGACAGTTTTGTAGGTGCTGCATTTCTTACTTGTATTAAATGTCAAAATCGACAATATAAAAAGTAAGGCGATAGTTTAATGTTGTCGGAGAGGCAAGGCAAGTGGGTTTAAGTTATAAACAGGAGAATGGCAAAGCTCCTTGTTGATCTTGACAGTTGGCGTGTAACCTTGGCGTCCGACTGTCTTTCTGTCTTGTGGGGTTCCTTTTACTCCTGATCACTGTACTGTAGCACTGTTTTGCTATAAATAGATTAAGCTCTTTGTAGTTTGGCTGCTCCAGTCTAGCTCATGACACAAGTGCAGTGGAGGTTGCAGTCATTTCCTTTTCGGGAAACAAATCCGGCTGAGGTCAGCAAGGAAGACGACCCCTTTTTTAGAGGTTTGGAGATGAACCCAAAGCCCTCAGTTAGTCCTCGCTCATACTTAACTGGATCAAAATGGACTGAAAGCTAAAAATGAGTGTGCAGACGGTTTACCTCAATTTCAGCCTCTGTTTTATGGCTCATAACGTTAATCCATTGCTCACTGAAGATTTTCCTTTCTTACTTGCCAGTCATAACTAAAAAGAGAAATTCAATCATTATTGTTAGTGGGTTAAAATTAGTTAAATGATGTGCTGTCATCAAGTTTTTTTCTTCCTTTATTTCTACCATGTTACTAAAGATTAGTATATTTTCGTTTCCACATTAAACGTTGCAGAAAATAGTCCGGCACATACCGGCCAAAATGGCTTGCATCAGCAGTAAACTCCCTTCCCACCAAGAAAGATCAACATTAATTTCCCTTTTATTAGTGTTGATATTTCTCAGATTGTGGCTTGGAACAATGACATCATTCCTTGTCGATGTCTAGTACTTGTGAGTGACAGACAGTGGCTTGCTTGTTAAAATTGCTCAGTTTTAAAAGGGGACAGCAAGAGTTTGAGGCTGTCTCATTTGTTTGGGTTTTATGGCCGTCTTATGAATTGGATTTGACTGGTGTATTGGTGATGTGATACTGCATCTCTGACATATGCCAAATTTTGTAAAAGGATCCTGTCTGGAGTGGCAGTGATTGAAAACTATGTGATGAAGACAGATAGGGACACAATAACATGGGGCAAAGGTGCATTTTCAGGTGTATCTCTTTGCTTATGGCCTCTTCAAGGTCAGGCATTATACGGTGAGGATGGAACAATGGTGTTTATTTATATTCAAGCTAAACTCAATCTGCTCCTTGGGATTCAACTGATTTAAGCCACTGTATTTGTTGGGTATTTGTCTCCACCTCCAGATCTCATTTTGATTAGACCTTTGACAGCTCTAGCAGATGTGTTCCGACATTATCTATCACACCCACTGCACACTCCATGTCCTGTCCCATTTTTCCCCTCTGTTCGATAATAAGTCTTTGGGCTGCTAGGTATTACTTTTGGCAACTCATATCTTTACTGAGAACACGGCAATAACCACAACGTGTATAGTATATCTGGGACTGGGAAAGAAACAGATCCTCATTTTGATTGAGACCTTCTGGAACAAATTTTAAATGGAGGCAAGAAATACTTCGTTTTAGGCTCTGTGACAGGTCTGACCACATGTGCATTCTCATTTTGTCTGAGATAAGAATAAAAGGATGTATTTTTTTTGCCTTAGCAGGTTGGTCAAGGCTGAATCTTGTGTTGTCTGGTTACAAGCCTTTGCTTATTTAACAAACTGCTTGCGATTCACTTACCTTTCACTATTATCCATAGTAATTTAGCACAGATTGAACTTAAATAAGTGATCAATATATAAACGAGTATAACATCGCTTCTGAATTCTTGAACCTTAAACCCTTATTCACACTAAATGCTTTCGTTTTAAAGGAAGACAAAGTAGATGTTGATTCCAGACGTTCTCATTGTTTTACCAGTCTTTGTGTAATGCTTTGGGTTAACCCAACATAAACAAGGGAAACTATTGGCCGTTTCCTTGTAATGAATATAAAAGGCTTGCTACTGCCAGTGGGAGCCTCTGTTGCAACAAATTAAACACAGAGCAATAGCTATTACATCAGTAAGCCAAATTCTTCTGGCTACTTTTGTAATTGTAATGAAGTACTTCCCCCTTTTTTGGACTTCATGTGTCATTTGTGGACCCCCTTTATTAGAACACATAGCAGACTCAGGTAGTGACCTTTTGGTAATTGGAGTGTTTTTAAATCACTTTGTCAGCCAGCCTGATTATTCTTAAAGTATAAGTGTGTTACTTTCCAAGTGTCGTCTCTGTTAGTCGGCCAGCTGCTAAAGAAACAGAATTGGCTTTGCTCCTCTGATGGACTTCTGGCTAATAATTAGATCACTGATTTGATTTTGCGTTAGCGGAGGGCCCAAGTTGGACGACACTAATGACTTCCAAATAAACAGTAGAGTGAGAGGAGACAGGCACTTAACTGCTGCAGCACAGTGACATCAGCAGCCGCCCCAGAGAACTCAGGCCCCTGCTTGCTTCTGCGTTAAGAAACCGCTCGGTGAGCAAATAAACCATGCTAATGATGGCACTCGGCAGAAATTCAGCGTTGTAAGAGTTGTAGATTGATTTATTGTTTGCTTGATTCGCTCCACTTGAAAGTGAGGCTGGTAGTAGTGAGTAGTGTTTTCCAGATGGCATGGAAATGCAGAGTCGTCATGTGATGTTCAAAAGAGTGTTGTCATCAGAGGAATGTCAAGCTTTCAATGAGCCGCATCATTTTGTTTGACCACTGGATCGACTGGCCGGTGTTTGACTTTGTGAATTATTGAGAACTATAGATGATGACGGGACAACCCACCCACACTGTAATATTGTTTTGTCTCATTTTTCATAAGAACATGGCAACTTTAAGCTGCTCTCAAAATATCACTCAGAATAACTAATGTATGTATAGTTTAGACATGCAGGCCAAATCTGTTTAGTGTACGTGCATTATTATGTAGAGCTGCGAATGAGGTTTATTTACATTGTTCTTTATTCCCTCTGTGAATTTTTTTTTAAATTAAATAAACTAGAAATGTGTGACAAAAGCCCATTTACAGGTAGTCAGATCCCAATAGGGTGTATGACAGTTGATTATGTTGTCTAACCAAGAATTAAAAAACATTCAGTATCCAAAACACGTAATATGAAGAGGACACAAAACATCTTCCAATTAATGTGATAAAGTTATAAATATTGTCTTATCTCAGAGCCCATATTTCACAATTTTTTGGAATTAATTAACAGATAATGATATCATAAAACCATCTACTTTGATCTCATTGATTTTCTAAGCAGGTAATTGGGAACAGCAGATTAAGTTTCCAATTTGTGACTCATACAGAAATCATATTTTTTTTAATATTTTTTTTTTTTACCTTGACTGCATTTTCCCCATTTCCTTTTTTCCCATTTTATGTTTCTATGTGACGTATTAAATTGGTCCAGTATTGAGTGAGACCACTGTACCACTGCCAGCAGCTACAACAGGCCGACATGCTGCAATGAAATCCCCATATGCAATTCCACATCGTTAAAGCATGTCCACGTTAAGTGTTTGTACTTGCTGTTGACACTTAGGAAAAAAGGTTCCAGGATGAAAAAGTTACCCCTTAACTACGTTTTGGATGTCGCACAGATAGTAATATCAAGTAATCCATAAAGTTAAGTTTTAATCACATTATTTTAGATTAAATCAACGAGCGCTCTTCACGCTTGTTGAAGATTATAGTGGTTTGTGGGAATGTGATGTAATGACAAAAGTTGGCCAAAGATGTACCGCAAGTCACCAGGCCAAACTCCTCCTGCGATGTGTCCTAACCAGGGTACAATCAATCATGAATCCTTGTGTCCTTATTTCTCTATCTATCCATCTCGGCATCCATCTCTGTCTTTGGCCTGTTGGTGTCACACTGATAGAGTCGGAGAGAAGAGGGGGCTAACAATGACACGAGGGACTTGGGTCACATCAACCACTGCCAAGCTGCAAGGAAATTAACATTTTGGGACGCTCAGGAAAACATCTCAAGACATTTCATCAATCATGCCTTCTTTTGTTTTCTCAGTGGATTGGTGCCCCCTTTTATCACTCAGAAAGTGTCTGTTTAGACTTCGGTTTTTCTTCACTGTCTTGAAATGCAGCTGGTTTTTATGTCCCCGATTGTTTTTATGTGTTTTCTCTTGAGAGTTTCAGATGGATGTCAAAAAAGTGCACAGAACTGATTCTGGCTTTGATTGTTTCAAATTTCTTCATGGTCATGTATTGGCACCATAATCAGTGACTGATCTGAATGTGAAAGTCTTTGGGGTGGATTGAACAATCCGTTCATAAAAAGGGTACCTGAATGTTTCCTTATGTGTTTTTTTCTGAATGAATGCCTCCGTGCCAATAGCTCAATTTTCATCACACACTCACTTTTTTTAAAAGAGATCTTATTCAATATAGTCATACCTAGTAATGGTTATTAAGGTGACCGCATATACAGTTTAAAGCATTAGGACTTAGGATTTATGTATGGTAGTGTTGTTGCTTGTGTAAAACGTGTATTTCATCGCCAAATTAATTTCTGTCTCTAGACCTTGCAACCATTGACTTAAATATAAAGGACTGAAAACTTTGGTTCCAGTTATGTGCCCAAATGTCATACCACTGTTGAGGAGCTTTCAGATACTGATTAGCAAACAAAGTTAACGATTCTTCCAGCATTTATCAAAACAGGCAATACTTTCTTGTATGTTTTGTGCATCTCTTCTGTGCTATTTTTGGCACCAATAATCTGACAGCAGCTTGACAAGAATGTGATCACACATTTCGATCTGAGTTTGATTTCTGAGATCTGATTTCTTTTTTTGATGCCTGGTTATTTGTTTCTTAGTAGATGGCAGATAAACGTATTGAAAGGTTCTGTTAAGTGAAATCTATGTTGAAAATATGCAGAAGGACATTGGATTGCGGTCTGTGTTATAGATAAGATAATCACAATTTCATAGACCACGGTGACTCATTTCTGGATCTTTCTCTGTACTGTTGTGTAAGGGATATTAAGCACATTAGGACCTATTCACCCCACAGCTCTATGGATCAAATGATCCTGATTCAGCATGTTTGTGGGAGCTGATGTTTCTTTTGGGTGTGTTTACCTTGAAATGGCTAAGGAGAAATTTCCCATTTGCATCTGTTCAACTCACATATTGCCTGCTTAGCACAGCACTGGTGCCATTACATTTCTCTAAGAAACAATTAGAAAGCAGTTGATTTTGCTGACATTTTTTTTTCCAGCACATAAATTGTATAAATGACAGCAGACAGGTTTGTTGTAAGTGCTTTTGGCATCTCATTTTCAAGGCACAGGATAGTTTGGTCGTTAGATTTTTATGGAGACGTGAAGAGTTCCTGACTTCATGAGCAAGCAAATAAAGTCATGAGACACGGCATTCTTATAACTACAGTTCTGAAGATAAAAGATAAGATAATCCCTCCGTAGCATTTATTCAAGCTCATGACAATTTATAATCAATCTTTTGACAGAAACTGCGATGAAATCGGACCATGGAACTGCTCAAACTGCATGACAGCTGACTGAATGAAAGTGAAAGTGCTGCCATCAGTGTGTAATGTGTATAAAACAAAATGGCTAGAGTAGAGAGCCCTAAGAGGATCCAGACCACTAGATGCTGCACTCAATCCACTACCTCCAAGTGCTGATAGACAACAAACTCTTTAGTGTTCAGAGTCTTTTCTTTGCTAAAGAAACACTTCATAATTCCATTGAAAATAATGCCTTATGGATTATAAAGTATCCGATACAACCGTAAATGAAAAGAAGAAATATGTTTTGAATCTAGAAACAACCCGACTTTACTAATGGCAGGGCAGACAGCTCAGTTGCCGGATGCTTTTGTTTTAGTATTTGGGAGTTTGACGATGTCCGCATGTTGAAATTTTTAAGTATGTTGCTGGCTCTCTTTACTTCCAACCCACTTTATAGTTTAAAGGTATCAACAACAACTAAAAGATTTGTAAGACCACCTTTAAACACTGAAGTTCTCTGTTAATCTTACCTTCACACACCTCTGTCCTTCTGTATATAATGCAGACGGACACCAAGAGAGGCCCGATATTCTGAATGATGCAGGAGTGAGGTGCGGTCAGTCCTGCTCAGCTCATCTGCAGACCCGGATCACATCCAGATGTCCGCCAACAGGCCTGTGTAGAGACTGGGCGAGGTTGTTTCCCTTCCACTCCCTACTCCATCCATCCTCCACAACGCGCACAGCCACCAAGCTGGCAGTCGCAAGCTTTTTCACAAACTATCAATTGTGCATTATCCCAGAAAACGCGTACACTAATAAGGAAGGAAAAAAACATCTAGGGAGGTATGATTTCACTGGTTCTTTCCCAACACCATCTTTAAAGCAGAGGATGACACAACACTTGGAAACAAACACCTCTTGAGCTGTGTGTGTTCTTGAAAGGGTTTGGTCTTATTACTATGTCTTTGAGTAATCCGTCTTTTTAATACTGTCTTAGTGGACATTAGAGGGAGTTCAGCCAGCATTATGTGTTTTCACCGTGATGCTAATACTGTGATCCGCAATCTGTACAATCTATTATCGTCTATTACATTAATCTTAGCTTTTGGATTGGGTCATGATGAATTATTTGAGTCAAGGTTTTGAAAAAACGTAATTGACCGTTTGACTTACTATTACTTCTACTTATTATTCTACAGTTCATTCAGCTGTAGCTTTTTCAGATTTTAGTTTTTTGAGTTATTTCAGGGTGCCTGGGGCCATGGTGGACGTGTGCATGCTACTGTACCCAGACACTTAACTCACTCGATCAGGGATGCTGAGTAAGGGTGCCGCGGCCCTGTTATTGTCTGCCTTTCTATATTGAACCTATTGGAGGAGAGTTTTCCTTGCCAATTCACCGGTTTTACTTGACTTTCTACTTAATGTTACAGCAGCTACTCCTGCTGTCTTACATCATCATTACATACCATACTTACCAACTTGGGTTGGCAAAGTGCAGAAAATGTATGATATAGGTATATAAATCATATCTTTATTTGAAATACAAACACATGTTTTATTTTTAATAGTATTCACATTGGCATTAAGTGTTGTATTTAATTTTTTGAGGTAATTTACTTACTTTAACCATAGATCAAAGGAAGCCAGTAAAGTCAGGTATGGCAGACCATCAAGACCTTTATGACCAGTGTTAGCATTATGGTAAACTGGTTTAGGAGTCATGGAACATTGACAAAAATAATTCATGTGCTCCGTGTTCTGGTAATTTGTAATAACCATGCTTTATTAGCTTTGCTTGAGAAGGCAGTTTCTGAAGGAATTGCACTGTGTCTGTTTGATATTGAACAGTGGATGCTAAACTGCATAGCTGGTTTTAATTTATTTGAAGTATGAATAGTTGTAAAGTGGGGTGATTTTGAAGGATGCAAAATATATCGTGGGCTGGGAGCTCAACTACATAGCCTACTTAAGTTTGTATGAAGAAACAGCTAAAGTAGTAATGGCTGGGAGCTAAACGGCATCTCTTGTTTGAATTTGTTTGGAGAAGCAGCTTATCATTTACAGAGTTTTACATATTCACAACCAGAGACAGCTTAGTGCAAACACAGCCTTTTACTATTTGCCCAGAATCCTTTCTCAATATAACACTACCAAGCCAGAGTGCACATCTGGTTGCATTATTGCTGCATTGTTACTAGTATCCTCGTATAAGAGATATAAAGACTTCACCATTGATCAGCAGTGTGTAACACTGACTGTGTGGAAATACTTCAATCATATGAAGAAAATGATACACAGGTATTTCACAGTCCACTAGTCAGCATCACCTCACAGGATTACCTGCTTTAAATGTGGATGTTATGATTTGACTGAATTTTGCTTGCACAGCCAAGCCTCAGCCATGTTGTTTTTTTAGGTAGAGCAGTTGCCTAGTTCATGTGGTATGTGTACAATTCAATGGCAAGCCGATGTTGATACTGTGCTGTAATTTCTCCCTAGAGACCTCTTGTGGGTAGATTGTCCAAGGAAGCACATTAGCTGTATGTGTTGGTGGTATTGGTGGTTGGGAACCTCTGCAATTTCAGCTGCCAGTTCCTTTGGCTCTGGGCAAAGGATTCCCTGCCATTTAATGGTACCTTAGACTGACTCAAGCTTGGCCCGGCAGGTTCCTTTTGGCTAACGCAAGTGACAGCGGGAACAAATCTCCTCCTCTGTTTATTTAATTGCTAACCGCGACGGTTTGGAGGCTACGTTCAAAGGGCCGATGTGCAGAGAGCTGCCTCACGTTCCCCTCAGCCTCAGGGTAGTATGGGTCATCCCACATAATGAGTGGAAGGACTTACTTTACTAAGTCTGCCTCAACGAAAAGCCAGCACGTGGTTCCCATTTGAGCACAGGGGGAAGATTGCACCTTCATCTGCTGTGCATTTTTATGTGTTTGTGTGTGTGTGCAAGTGCACATATATACATCTGTTATTTAGCAGCCTGCACCCGGTGTGTGTGTGCGCGTGTGTGCGTATACTTGAGAGTGTAAGTGCCTTGTCTGAGTGTGAGATCATTGTGTTTGTACTGAAAGTCTACACCACATGTCCAGCACATGTTGTCAGGTTGCGACTGGCACACAGGCCATATTTATATCTGCATGAGGAGCTCTGAGGCCACTGGCCAGCCTGAGATGGGATGGAGTTTGAGGTAGATGTAAGTGCAGGACTGAATACACACACACACACGGTGAGCAGGGTGGGCAAAAGAGAGAGACGCCAAGCTCACATTACAGTTTTCAAGAGCATTTGATGTTTGACACACACACTTATTTTGTGAAAACTGTACTGTCAACTTTTATGTATTTAGAATTTTTCTCCTTCTCACTTTTCCTTTCAAATATTTACAGAACAAGTCACTGCGATATGCATTTTAAACAAGGCAAAATAAACCCTTCTCTTGTGGTTTATAGCTTTGCACACATGCTTTTATTGATTTATGCAACTGTTGTATGATTTTACGTGTCTCATGGGTGTGAATGTTTTAAAAAAAATGTTTTTAAGCCTTAACCAAAGAAAATTATTTTGTCACTATAGACAATAGATAATAAAGTTTCTTACATCTTGAATCTTGAGTAGACATAACATACATATTGTTATTGCATTAGAGAGGGATTTGACAGGAGGCGTTTTACACTGTAGCTATCTACTAACCTTCAAAGTAACACCGCACTTATCTGTCCACTTAGACGCAAGTCTTAAATCATGCTACAAAATGTCACCTTTCTACAACAAAAGCTTTCAAGTGAGAAACACCCCATGTCCCCATCCATCTCATCTGTTATCTGATGAAGCTGCATGTGTGCAATCAGACACAATCTACAGCCTCCCAGCTTGGGTTTGCCTCACAATTTAAAATGCCTTATGTATTTGTGTAAAATGTTGACGTCCATTTGATGTGTTATGGACACACGCTCAGATCTAGTCTGCTTGAACAAACGCATGCTTCTAGAAAGTCTTTTGATCTGTTATCTAATCATTCTCATCTGTTTCAAACTTGGCTGAATACCAGCCTCCCATTTTGTTTCCGTTTTGTTTCATGTTCGAGACAGACTGTGCGGTGTGCTTCAGTGTGGGCATAGACCTGCACTGTCTAGACCAGCGACACACATACACACAAGACAATGTTCAGTGTTTTTAGAAACGATGTAGCCATGAGACTGGTGCATATTTTTTCTATAATTTTGGGTTGAGCTTCCATAATATTGTGGTATTTTTGTATGTGTTTCATAGTTATTACTCAAAGTAACAGTCTACTATAGTGTGGTCATTCAGTGTCTGTTGGTTGATTGTTGTTAATATTGTGAAGTGACAGAATTGTTCTTGTCAGCCAAAATTAGGAGAAGTATTTCAAATAGTTATAAAACTGTATCTGCTCATGTAAGAATTCCGTAAAGGAATACAGGGTTCCCGCGAGGTCTTAAAAAGTCTTAAAAGTCTTAAATTCAGTAATCTCGAAATAATACCTTAAAAAGGCATTGAATTTCGTCAGGATGGTCTTAAAAGACTTAAATTTGAAATTACTTTGAAATATCTGTGAAAAATGCCTGGGGAATGTCCAAGTGGCAAAGAAAACTTATTTAAGAAAACGTAGCCTACAATATTTACATCACAACGCGAATACCGGCCTAAAATTAGGAACCAATTAGCGGGGCGGAATAGGGGACGGCTTTTACCAACACGCACGAAGAAGATGGGGATCAAGGCGCTGCAGTCGCACGAGCGCTCATCGAGGCATATGGCCCTGGCAAAGGCCAAACGGCAAACTCCTCC
>OMLP01044332.1:12692-26601 GCA_900302685.1 Spondyliosoma cantharus
GCCTGCGTGCTCTACCGGTCAGCGCTAAAGCACAATGACAGTCAAGGTCATGCTGCACTGGCCTATCAAGGAGCCAGAGAGGAACACACACACACACGCACGCACACACACACACACACACACACACACACACACACACACACACACACACACACACACAGTGGGCATGTGCAAGCCATGAGCAGGTGCTAATTATGATAATTAAGCAGCTAATAATTAGTGGATGGACTTAGCCACTTAACACACATACATCCATATACATCCAAGTTTTCAGCCACTTACATCCTAGAAAATGATTTACTTAAGTCAGAGCTGAGGAGTTGAGGACACACTGATGTCCAGCAGGAGGTCTTTAAATTATCGGTACACAGCTGTATGACAAATAACCTAATGTGCATTCAGTGGGGGCCATCACAGCCACAGACAAACCTTGTCAGCTAAATAATACCTCATGCTGTATAATGTCCTGCAGGATGCTGGTCATTCACAGAGGCATTGTTCAAGCTTAATCATGTACGGTTACTTTGTTGTAAATCTAATGAGGGATGAAGAGTCGAATCTGGTGATTTATTCCTCACTTAGCAAAGACAACAGCGGAGAGAGGTAAAGGACTATTACATTTGATCCAGTTGAAAAGCTGTCACACTTGTTAGGCTCAATTATCTATATTATACATATATCTATCTCTTATGTCATAGTCATAGTAGTTATGTCAACTCCTTTTTGCCTGAAAAGAGCAATGTACAATTGTTTTTATTATCATTGACATTACTTTCTATTAAAGTAAGCCTGTTTGATTGAGATTAAAATTGTATGCTAGGTGCTTACTACATACTCTTTTGCTCCTCTAATTAGCTTTACTCTGATATAGAATGTAATTTGAGGAGAATATTTATTTACAAAAGCCGATTCAATTAACTGGTCAGGAAAGAGTTCACTGAATATCTTCAGCATAATACAAAATCAACAAAACAAAATCTGAGGGAAAATATTGAGTAAACCTAATTGAGCGAACCTGAGCCTTGGATGTAATGATCAATATATAAAAATCCACACCCTAGGCCATTTTCACAGTGGATCACTGAACCTTCTTAATTAAAAAGGCCTTGGATGTCCAAAATACTTGTGGTAACCTGCCCAAATTCTAATGAGGTCATGAATTTATATTAAAGGAAACACTCTAAAGTGAACTGAGAAGCATGCTGACGTCTAAGACATCCTTTTGCCGAAAATAATTGATTAAATAAAGCTGTACTTATTCTGGAACTATTTTATCCATGCCATTACGTTCTATATCAAAACTCTGGGATTTTAAGAAAGACATTTGGTGAGGCATCCATTTAAATGAAAGCATAGTATGGCAGTTATTACATTTAAAGCAACACTATGTAGATTATGTACACCACTACCAGGTCTCCTCCCAGGTCTGTAACAATTTATCAGATGTAGTGTAGGTGTTCACTACATACAGAACTCATCATCGTAAACAATCTATGTCTTGCAAACTTGTATCATGTCATGTCATGGCTATTGTGTTAGACGGTCAATTTATGTATTTTTTCTGAAGCTTTCAACAGCATCTTATGGTCATGGTCTGCGGATGGAGCAGATGACGACAATGAGATGCAGCTGAAAGCCTTGGCAAAAGCTTTTAAGTAGGCCTTCTTTAAGAATTATTTTGTCAGGGAAATGTTTACAATATATTTGACATCAGCTGTAAATTAGCGCCGTGAAAAATAAACCAATTAATGAATCAACAGACAAGTAATCACCGGTGTTTATTTTCAAATAATCGTTTGATTCCAAATATTGGCTCTTCCAAGCTTCTCAAATGTGAGACATTTCTAATTCTTATTTCACTATTTCTGATTAATTGCTAATGAAAAAATGCCCATTGTAGCCCTACTGTTGATACATACCCCAAAACTAACAATGTCTCTGTTCTGTCACTGAATGAAAAAATTATTCAAGTAACTTGATCACCATCTGCAGCACATCTTGTATTAATGCAGGCATGGACAGAGACTTGGATAAATGATCACTGACCAGCCTTTTATACACATTCACACTTATTCTTTCAACTAAATTCTCACAACTCAGACATACACACAAAGATACACAGATGTGTGCCATTGTTCGGCTGTCTTTAGAAAAGGCCACACTCCTTAAAAATTATGGAAGAGGTGACTCAGTGAGTAGGATGAGTCTACTCAAACAGGACTGAGGCACTTAAAACTGCGCGCGCGCACGCACACACACGCACACACACACACACACACACACACAGAATACAAGTAAGGATATCCCGCAGGCTGCCATTTCTGGCTGTCATTCCAGCTGAGCACTGAGGCAGAAGGACAGAGAGAGAGAGAGAGAGACAGGCGGGTGGGGAAGAAAGGGTGGAGAAGGGGTGGGGGTGGTGACACAATGAAGGCTCAAAGGCAGACAGGAAGCAGATGGTGCAAATGAGGCTGAGGTCTTTAATGAACTACTGCACTGTCAGATGGAGAGGAGAGGAGAGGAGAGGAGAGGAGACATATTATACCTCGAACAGACCTTCTGCCAACGATTAAAAATAAAACCTTTTAACACCAGCTATGTCACATTTTAATGGCTGATCCCACGTAACAAGGTAATGATGTTAAAACGTCTGGTCAAATAACACAATGAAGACAAAATATAATCTCTCACTCTGTTTTTCACACTCACACATTTTTGGGGATTTGCTTTAGAGCTAGAATACATCTTTCCACAGCTGCAGAGCTGCTTTCAGTAGTTGAGGATGACAAAAAGAGCCGAAAACACAAGGGAGGCCAAAGAACACGGATTGGTAAGGTGGAAATGGAAGGAGTCTGTGACTTTTTAAATACATTAAGACAGACAGGACAGTTTGTCTGCGCAGTGTAAGGAGCCGTATGTGCTGGTGGTTTTCCAGCTTCCTACGCATTGGCTGCCTAAAAGACTTTCTACACCTGTCGATCAAAAAGTGTTTGAACCGGCTCGGGTATAAGGTCAGCAGATGTGCACAAAGTCACAAAGTATAGCATAAACTGGGTCAATTAATTATGCTGGGGACATTCACAGCATGCACTAAGACCCCTTGCTGTTCCTGATGCTACATAACTATTCTCCGTCATTGCCATCATACATGTTGCCGTGGTAATGAGGTTTCCCTAATGGCAGGTCAGGGTCAGTTGTGGGTCAGTCAGCAGGGGAGTGAGACCCTCATAGTCAGCAACAACCGTTGCTCCTGGAGGCCGGTCATCTTTCCCTGCCCTCTCATCATTCACCCAGACACTTTCAGGACACATGTTGTCCCTACCCTAACCTCCAAGAAGAAAGAAAAAAACAATAATCTTTCTGCAATTGTTACTGTAAAAAAAAAAAAAAAAATGTTCTATCGACACATATACGTCGACACTGATACATCTGCAATAGGCCAATATCAGCCGATAATATCGGCTTATCATTATATTGGTCAGGCTCTGGACAAAATCCGACAAGTTACATTTGTTTTGTTTTTTTGCATTTTTGATGATTTGTAAAAACACCCAGGTATGTATCCCCCTGCATCATCACACTGAAAACCTCTTTATGGTTTAAATTAATATGATATTTATAGGCTTTGAGTTGTATATAAAATGTGGATAAACTCAATGACCTTACAATGGAGCTGAAATTCTATTTTGTGTTGAGAAATTTGAGGTTAATCCCACCCAGGTATCCCATATAACCCACAGTTTGTGTAATACTCATGTGCAAAGTGGGCCAACACACCCCAGAGTCTTATATTTCAAAGACGTACTGTATGTCGAGGAAAACTCCACCTCAGAGGTAAGACTGGGAGTAGTTATTGAAAGAGCAGCATTTGGACTTTCAAAAACCCAGTTATTTGATCAAGCCTTTATGAAGGAAATATGTGAAGAGGACAGACGATGGAAACGAAGACAGCGACGAGGAGGGAGGTAGAGAACATAGAAGGAGGACTGAAGATAGGAATAAAGATGAATAAAGAGAGAGGAGAAGTGCCGTAAAAGCCGTCTGTGTTCAACATACAGACGCACACAGATTATGCTTTAACATATCTGTTTCTGAGCCAACATCAGCCACTGTCCAAAGACACTAAAGTGAGCCAAAGACCAGTCGATGCCAGGGCGATATCATCGAGATAACAACAAGCATATTTCTATGGTTAGTGTCAAAATAACATCTCTCTGCTCTTCCAAAGTTCATGCACTTGTAAAAGCCTTTATTCCACAAATCATATTAAGGCAAAGACAGACCATTTACACATGTGTTGCGTGCTGCAAAAATATAGTTAATCATATCAGGTGATGTAGGATATTCAGCCAGCACCACATCAAACACAATGGCAACATTCTAACGTGTTGGGAGAAGCACAAATGCCATTAGCTCCAGTAAAAAAAATGAACAAGAGAGACATTATGTCAAGATGTGAAACTTTACGGCTCTGGAGGTGCTCAAAAGGAAAAAATGTCAGTCATGAAAATAATCAAGTGAAAGTTAACTTAATAAACTCCCCACTTTGACCGTTTCTGTTCTTTCAAATGGAACTTTAAAGAAAAAATGTGGGCTATTATACCAAAGGTATGATCTCTGAAGTGTGCATGTGAGCATGAACTCAAAGATGTTCATGTTATGTACACACACAAATGTTCACACACAGCTCAGAATCATTCTAGGCTGTGGTCCCAATGCTAACCTCAAGTCAACAAACACACATGGAACTGAGCAGGGAGAGAAAGAGACGGGGAAAGGAGAGGCCATTGGTTATTATGCTTGGACCGAGATTCTGTGCTGTTGTATCTGAAGTGTGGACTGGGCCTGGTTACAGACACAACGTGGACCGCGAAACTTCTCTTTAATTGGGCCGAAGTGAAACAAAGTCCAGATGGCTTTAATAGACAATATTCGCTTGAGGGACACATTCCAATTTGTCTTACTTTCCATCTGTGTCCGACTCTCTCACTCCCACACATTTTTCTCCTGTCCTTTACTCTTTTACATCTCTAACCCCCTTCATTCACCCGCCCACCTCTCCACACACTTTTCTTTCTCTAGTTCTATAGACCATAATGTCTTCTTTGTCTTCATCATTTTTGACCTCATTGACACCCCATTTCATAACAACTGTCTTTCCTGTAATTACATTTCTCTCTCCCACTCTTTTATTAAGACGACCTCAACCATGGCATTCAATCAATACAATATTTCAGTGAACATTTATACTCAAAGGTTATTCAAAAGTCTGGAATTGTGCTTGAGGAGGTTTTCAACAGTGGATAAAAGGTTTTACAGAAATAGACAAAATGTACTTTGAAATGTTAATCGATATAAGAACCTGACTGACAAAATCATTAGGCCAATTTTATCAGGAGATACTGGCCTATTACAGATATATTGGTATTCAGTATCGGGGTATATGTTGTCTATAGAATATTTCCAGAGAGGATTAGGGTAATTTATGACTATCAAAATCCCAGTAAAGTTTGCTGTTTTATTGCACTAATGTCATTTTGAACAACTAAGTTTATCATTACACTGTAAAATACCCTGTTTCCATAAAATATCTTTGTCGCATGTACATTGATGTATATTTTGTGTGCTACTAATAACTGTATTAATATTAGATAATACATAACGTGTGAATCACCTGGACCCAATAAATATCAAACTATACAATGGATGTCAGCACTCCGGACAATAGGTCTCATCCATCCATTTTCTGCACCCACTTATTTCAATTGAGGGTCAGGGGTAACTGGGGTGTGTTCTTGCGTACACCCGATGAAAGACCTTACCAGTAGGACACGTCCAGGGGGTGAAAGTGGCGCCTTGAGATGAGGTCAGCGAAGAAGGACTCAGTCTCACGACATGCTGTCCCGTTACCAATGACGACCCTGGTACAGCTAGTAAGGACACGAGGAAGAGGAAGGACAATGTGGATTAAGAGAGCAACTATAAAAGGTTTAAAATTAGGCCGCAATTCACTTTTCTTGATTGTAAAACAGTAAGACATCAGATAACAAATTCTGTTTAGCTTAGATAAATGCACAATAACATCTACATTTTCTGACTCAAACGGTGACTATTTTGACACAAGCAGCAGTACCTATATTTGATCATAAGGTGGCGCAGTTTGTCTGCTTCTCTTTGTTGTCCTGAATTGTTCAGGTACACAACATCAGTATGGATAATCTGACCTGTGTGCAGAGAGATGAGGACAAACAGAGCAGAGAGATGATACAATGATGATGATGAAGTATAACGATGTCAAGAGGTCCAACAGACTATACTATATACTATCGGCTAATGTCGCCATAGATTATTAGACACATATGCATAAGCATACATAGTCCACCCACCAGGGTCAAGCCAACTCACATTTAGTCTCTGACATTCACATGAAAAACACCTTGGTGGAAATAAAAGGTTTAGTGGTCAAGCAATCCATGCACCATAAAGAAAACACCTCTGACTCGTTCTGTACTAGATCTGAATCATTGATAGCACTGCAAATAAAGCATGAGCGCAGGTTTGACATAAGATTAGGGAGAGAGAAAGACGGAGAAGAAAGAGAGGAAAATATAACACATTAGCCATGAATGTTTGCCTTGGGGTGAGTGGATAATCCTTGAATATGTGACTACAATTACAGAAAAATACTGTTGGTTATGTTCATTTGATGTGTCAAAATAAAACCACAAATTAGATGTAAGACAACAACAGTTATTAGGAAAACAATATCCATGATGTGACATATCAGACAGATCTAATTACGTATAAGAAAAAAAGTAAAAGTAGAGATTTAATTCACAGTCGAGTAACACATTTTAAATCTATGAGTTCTACGGAGTCCTTTTCGATGATTGCAGTAGCACAGGATGAGCCTGTGTTTGCTGTCAACCTGCATCATTCAACCTAAAGCCGCAGCCTCACAGACACGGCTGCCTTCCTGAGATTTTATGCACTTCGATGTCAAAAGCTTTCAAAACGGGAATAATAAAGAAGATGTGAGCTTGCAGATGATTATAGTGTTATTACCACTTCAAACATTATGGATAGAAAAGTAGGTGCTAAGTGATATAAAAATGTGCCTATTAAAGGGAATACTGACTGCATACACATGTGTCCAGCGCAATTTGTGGTCACTTACTAGTGGGGGAGAGAACTGCCAGCTTACAGCCATGTCTAAAGCCGGGGTCCACCCCCATGATGACACAGCCCCTGATGGGGCACACCAACAGGCGCTGCCGAAGGTTTCGCACAAACATGGCGATCGACTCCTTCTCTGCTGCACTTGTCAGTTTATTCCTGTGGGGGAATGCGAAATAGAGATAGAGAGCGAGAAAGAAAGATGGACAAAGGAGTAGGGGAAGAAGTAAACAAAAAGAGTGGAGACAAGGAGGTGAGGAGAAAGGAAAAGGAGTAGGAATTCAGTGTAAATTCATAATTAACAAAGCACATATACAGCATAGTGTAAACGAATTAACAGTTACACTTAAAATACCTGTAACTCCTTGTGAGGAAAGGTAGAATAAGCCTCTTATAAGAGTCCTCTACTGCATTCTTGATGATTACGTTAAGTTCCTCTCTTGCAAATGTCCTTGGCCTCCACCTGAATTGAGAAAATGTTTTAAAAACGTTGATTTTTTTTTTAAATGCATTATGACATATCCAGCTGGAGTGTTTTGCTGCACATTTGGTGTTAAATTAAAATAACTTTCCTTTCAAACAGATACAATAGCCTAATGACAAATATAAAGTGCACATTTATTGATTTAAAAAATAAAAAACATTTATTTTGAATTCCACTTGTTTTTATTCTAATCTCTAATTCAGGGTTTCAGGGGATGCAGCACTGCAATTTAATGTGACCTTGAAAATGTTTTTTTAATCAAAGCTTCTTTAAACTGTACTTTGTTGGGGGGGGGAACAAATCCATTTCAAATTCTCTGAGTTTCTGCTCAACTCATCTATAAGTAAAGTCTTCTCTAAAGAAACCTTGACCGATGAATGCATTGTATAAATGTGAGAAGCCTTAATGTTTGTCTTGAAAGCAATTTACTGTTAAGTATTTCTGCACCAATCAGGATCCAACTGTAAATCTGTTAATACTAAAAATCTAGCGTGTGTGTGTGAGAGTGAGTGTAATTGTGTCGTGCATTATTGTGTTTCTGACCTGTTGTTTATGCACCACCTGGTGAAGTCACTCTTCACCCTGTCAGGGATGTTCACCTTCACTGTCAAAATCTTCAGACTCTCCCCTCGGTTAATAGCCAGAGTCTGTGCACATACATATGCATGAATGAACACACAACACAAAACACATGTGCACAGACAAACACATCCCCTATTTGATGCAAAAGAATTGATTGTACTATAACAGTGCCCAAAAACACACAACCTCGACACACCGAAAAGCATAAACATTTTGAAAAGTAGCAGTACAAATATGCACAGCAGATTAAGAACACTTTAAATCAACCATCATTAATAAATGATACATTTACAGTTTATTAAACTTTAGTTAATACTTATTTCACTGCTCACAAACAATGCAATGATTTATACCATTTATTAAGCAATTATTTATTGTAAAGTTGCAAATGATGTTTATAAAAACTTTGTAAAATGTTAGTAAATACTGTTTGGTTATGATGGCCATTAAAAAGTTGCAACCGATGTTTATAGACCTTTCAAATGCTTAATAACTGGTTGATAAAGCATTTCATTGTTAACAGTGAAATGACTATTAACTAGAGTTTAATTAACTATAAATCAACCACTAATAAATTAAAGTTATCATGAAGTATTACCAGAGACTTTATAGCTATGTTTACATTTATAGTGTGATGAGTTTGCTTATGCAATTGTAAAACAAAGAGCTATTTTTATTTCCTTACAGCAAAATTCTGTGGTTGGTGTTGCTAAACTCTCAGTTAAATTTAAACCACAAAACTCATTACTGCACAATGATATGCAAAGACTCATATTGTGATCATTTTGACAGATGTTGTGATTGCAATTTGATTCAAAACTTTAGTGAGAATGGTCCGTTTTGCATTTCATCAAAATGATGATGTGATTTTTGCTGAGGTCTATACCAAACACACGATTCCTTACGTCTGGAGAAAAAGAGTTGTAGGTCGGGACATCTCTGAAGCACCAAAATGCTTCATTTATAATGGTACGTTGTGACACACCATATTGAGATTTCGATAATATTTTGGTTAACTGTTCAGCCCTACTGCCAGCATGAATATGTTAATTTAAATATAAGTTTTCGGAATCTCTTGTTTCCATCTGCAAGCAACTTAGAACTATGAAAAACAGGAAGCAAATTACTCTTAGTTTTTTTGGTTAATTTTTGGACTGTTTGACACAAGTATTTAAAAAAAAACAAATGTACCCAAACCTCGAGACGAAAGTACAAAAACAACATCTTTTCACGCTCCACACACGTGCATGTAAAAGTGACAAGCATTGGAGAATATCCTCTGGCCAGGCCTGTTGTGTTGTGTGCCTGTCCCCCCTCAGAGGAACTGTTACATGCTGTTAAGCAAACAGTAGTAAGTGTCTGACCTTTTCAGTGGGGAACCTTTAGCCCGCCACAGAACAGGGCCAAGAAACAAGACGTCAATCTGGAAACCAAGCGGAAGAAGCGAGCTGACAAATGCCACCACTACGCCACCATCAGCTCCGAGACCGCGAGGCCTACCCCCCACCCACAACCGCACACGTGGTGCCACAACCATTACCACTCAGCAGCAGCACCCTCGGATGTACTGCACCCATACGCGACACATACAAACAAAAATAAAAATATAAAACACAGCTAATGGCATAGCAGAGGCAAGAATTAATGCAGCAAGCTTGCTAAGACTATGATTAAAAGTTAGATTTCTCTTCCGTGGGGGTGTTTCTGCCCTGGGCAGCCGCAGTGGCTGTGATGAGATTTCTCAAACAATCTTCATCAAAGCACTGAAGTTTACCATGCTGTCGAAGGAAGGAGGCAAAACACTTCTTTTTGAAGCAGCTGGGAAAGCCCATGAGCAGAATACAACTAGCTAATAGAAAACTGTCTTGAAGATGTCGTGAAGATTAACCAGTAGCAACTTTTTAAAAAGTCAAGTAATCATCAACTAAAATATGAAATGATTGACAAATAAAAGTTGAGAGTTTTCAGAACTTCTTAAGAATAATTATGCAGACTCTTTTTCCAAAGCATGTCCTTCTGTTGGTTGCCTGCATGAGAAACACAAACTTCAGATAAGCACTGCTGCAAATCTACTAACCCAAACTAAAGCTTCTTGGTATATTGTAAATTAACAGCAAAAAAACTCAATCTTCCCTTATCCTGTTTGCCAAACCCCAACTGTTGTAAATGCAATCATGCACCACCGAATTGTAAAAATTTGCCTAGCTCCTTAGGTAATGCAATCTGTGTCCTTGTTTCCCTCGGTCACTGGCCACTGTCCTTACTGATGATAAACAACCTAGTGTCTCCATGTATGTCTCTCAGTTTCTGCCTGAGTTGGGTCACTGGTGGGACACAGAGGGTGATCTGAAAGGAAGGGTGATGTGAGACATAGTGAGAAGCGTGTGTTTGCGTGTTAGATGGGCCACGAGTGACATGTGCGCGAGTGCTGACCAAACTCTGACGTGACCAGACAGAATGTCTTTCCTCGATGGCCCTTCATCTTCTCACCAGCCCCCAAGGTAGGGCAGTCAGCCAGCTACCGTCCTCTCTCTATCTGTCTCCATCTCTGTCTCACCCTTTCTTCAGAGGAATATTATCATCAACACATCCATCCATCCGACATATCAAGGATAAACAAACAGATGCACACACAATGACACACACACACACACACAGATTCACAGCACACTTTTTGACCTGGCTGACACACATGGGACAAACGGCACTGTAGGAGAAGAAACAACTGAACAAAGGTGTGAAAAGACCACCTTTGACTCCTTAAATAAAAGTTGAGGATTAGCTCTAAAAAGACTGAGCATGTCATCTGGTGACAAACAATGAAATTACAACTTCCACAGGCATATGGAATGTAAACTACGCTTATTGAATATCATTCCCTAGCCGGTATGATTTCACATAAATATTGACTCGCTATCAGTCAAGGGAAGGGATCATAGTCGAGCATAATACGCTGATATTTTACATAAATACACTGGCTGCTCAGGGAGAGCCCTGTACACTTTCTGGCCCTTTTATACTCTCTCATTACGTCCAAAAACAAACATAACACAGCACGGGGTCTCACTGCGCCTCATGTAACAACAAACTTCAGATAAGTACAAAAGGCGAAGAGCAAGGAAAAGCATTTCAATTAGCACTTTAAAGTTTAAACATTTAAATATGCCTTTTGTTTTATTATTCATTTAATGATGTCTTCTTAAAATGTTACGTATTACACAAAGAAGAAAAAAAGGAGACAAAATGGGATTAAACAGACCACAAATCAATTATTAATAAGCATTGACACCCCACACACAAACACACTACTACAACTGTGTAACCACGTATGTAAACTTGTTTCGTTTTTTTTTTTTGACCTGTCCATCAAAAATAAGTGTTTAATTGATGAAACAGTTCCATTTACCAAAGCTCCTCTGCAGGCAAGCCCCAGACCTGAGCGCTAAACTACTGTTTGAACACAGCACAAATCGCATTAAAAATACCCCACTGCACAGTCAACAAATCCGCCGTGGCATACTGAAGAGCGTACCGGCTGCTAATAGCTATAAGGTAAATGTGTACCCTTCGATGAAGGCCTCAAATCAGATCTGACGGAATTAAATCTCTGCTGAGCATCTCCACTGGATATGTCAAATGGGTTTATGCTTCAAGACACACTGATTACCAGAGCTTACTAGTGCATTCACCAACTTTAGATAAATCTATAAAACTGTTGCATAATTTCATGAAGGTCTACATCAGTCGACTTAAAAAATGCTTTTCTAGGCAACTTATCAATTATTTAATCAGGATACATGTCGCTTAATCCTTTCAATTATTTTCCAAACAAAAAATCCCTGACAAAATTCTAACATTCTTACCTTCCAGCTTCTGAATTGTGAGGATTTGCAGCTTTTCTTTGAGCTATCTGATTGTAAAATGTCTTTTGGGATCGCTGCAATTATTGACAATTAGTTATCAACTATTAAATTAATCACCAACTACTTTGATAATTAGTTAATCTGTCTGGGTAATGTTCCATGACAAAAATCTAAAAATAAATGTGATTTTTTTTTGTCTAAATCATTTAAAAATCAAAACATGTTTTTTTGTTTGTTTTTTATGAATATTTTCTCTTCTCTTAATCCTCTATGACAGTAAACTTTATATCTTTGGGTTGTGGACAAAACAAGACATCATCATCTCAGGCTTTGGGAAACACTGATCAATATTTTCACCATCTTCTGACATTTTATAGATCAATAAACAAATCGATATATCAAAAATGTAATGGAGAGATTAATCTACAGTGGAAACAATAATTTTTCATAGCCCTTACTTTTGATTTCTGAGTGTCGGTTGATCAAAATAAGCAATTTAATGACATCACTTAAAGATTTTATCGACCAAAGAATTAATCAATTGCTCAAGAAAATAATCAGCAAAAAGTGAAATTGAAAATTGATGTTAGTAGCAGCCCCATATTTCTTTGGAAGCCAGACAATGCAGACTGGACATGCATGTTTCATCTTTCTTTAGTCTTACTACTTTCAATAAAATATTTGTCTTTCTATGTCTATGTCTAACCAATTAAAACTTTTTTTTTCCTATTACAAATACTAAGGATGTCATGTCTTTTCTACTTAATTTTGATTGCCACCACAGGGTGATATTTCCCATCTACAGCTGAACTTGTGTGCTCACTGGACCAACTCTAACATTTTCATATTGCTTCCTTCAAACATTGCCTAATCCTTTTCCTTTAACAAACCACCAGAGCTGGGGCTTAATAAAATGTGCTAAAGCAAACGGGCAAATGTGTGCTCACACACATGCCGCCTGTCAAAACACATTTCCCACCTGCTTCCCCTTCCAGACAACTTGACGGCTAGAAAAGGTTCATTTTAGCCGGAATCTGACAGCTAGCAGGGTCACGGCAGCCTGTGGATTAACGCTCCATGACAAAGGCGAGTCATCGAATTAAAGGCCTCTCATACACTGGAGAGGAGAGGGGGAAAGAGGAGGCGGGGAGTGGATTGGAGGGCTGAGGTTTAGTCCGAAAAAAGTGGGAGGGAGGTCGATCAGAGCGGAGCAAGAGCGATAAGTGACGTACGCACCTCAACGTCGCTCATATGTTCATTCTCTCCCTCCCTTTACCACCCCCACTCCCTCTCCCCATCCTTCCGCCCAGAAGCAGTAACTGTCACTACAGGAGAGCGCCTGTCAATCAAGGCTTCCTAATCCAATGGCATGTCGGCAGGGGACATGTCACATATGTTAAGAGGGGAGAATGAGGGGACTTGCAGGGTGTGCTTGTGTGTGAGCAAGTGTGTGCGCAGGCATGTATGTGTATGTGATTGTATGACTGTAGGGCATGAGCACGGTTGCCAGAGAGTGTGGTGTGGCACAGAGGCAGCGGGTGATGGAAGCTGTGGTGACACATGAGGCCCGGGACCAACTCTGAGTAACCCACTAGTCACTAGAGGGACAGAGGGGGAGCGGAGGAGGCAGAGCAGGGCACAGGAGGGGTAAATACGGAGGCACAGACCAGGCTAACTGCGACTGACATGGCTAGCATTCAGAAGCGGCATGCATGAAGAAGACAGGAATGACACAAACACAAATAGATGGTGTGTGTGTGTGTGTGTGTGTGTGTGTGTGTGTGTGTGTGTGTGTGTGTGTGCT
>OMLP01044332.1:26621-62882 GCA_900302685.1 Spondyliosoma cantharus
CGATATCTTGTTTGGTTTAGAAGAAGATAGCAGTAGTTTGACATGTCCGCAGTGAGGTGATTCTCAGCAGAAATCAGCTGTCCAAGCTGGTTTTCAGGGCAATCGCCATGGCAACCGAGCTCTCTCTTCACATACACGCACGCACACACACACACACACACACACACAGGCAGACTTCACATAGACAGACTCACGCACACACACACCCACACACACACACACACACACAAATCTGAATTTCCTTCCTTATTATTGTTTAATGTAAAATATATTGGAGGTTTCAGATTTAGGTTGTTATGAATAAATAGGATGTTCTGAGTCTCCACTGTAAATAGAGTGTGTGTGTGTGTGTGTGTGTGTGTGTGTGTGTGTGTGTGTGTGTGTGTGTGTGGCTGGTCCAACAACACAGGTATAAATGGCCTTTAGTATGGTAGATGTTGTTTTTCATGTTTATTCAATTCACAAGTGTTTATATGTATTCTCTTAAGTCTGTGTTAGTTATATCATAAAGGTTAGTGCTTTTATTTTGAAGGAGTCATGTTTTAGAGATTACTGTGCATGGTCAGACAGATATAAAGTGGATATTAATATTTTCTTTATTATTATCTCTTATGTCCAGCTTAAGCCGGGGATACTACAACAGGAGTATAGTTCTGTAGAGTGAATGCAGTAATGAGAACTGTTCATTGTTTTACATTCCCTTTTCTTCCATTTTCACATGGCTGCTGTACAACTACAGTGAACCCTTATAAACAAAATATATTCCTAAAGCAAAGTAAATATGTGGGTGTGTATTATCTGTTGATGCACTGGATGAAATTGCTTGTATTTGAATACAATGCCATATAAAACATTTTCCTGCATATGCTGATTTTTGAAACTGTCATTAAAAATAAAGGTGGTGCTGTTGGCACTGTTAACAGTAGTATAATAACTTTATACTATTATATAATAAGCATTGAAATGTTCATTTTGTAGTGACTATAGGTACCAATAACCAAATATTTATGACAAGAACACTAGTGCTAACCTTTAAGAATGCATCATGAATAAAATGTCAACCTTCCCTGCAGGCCACGACTTAAATTTAAGTTTAATGCTAAAAACCTAGGAAGGACAGAAGAAAAGAAGGAAGGTCTGCCGTGCTACCTGATGGGGCTGGATGCGCTGGATGTTGCTGGTGAAGTCAAAGTAGAGGTGAAACTTGTCAACGTCTTTGTTTTTGTTTTGCTGTGCCCCTGGCTTTTTCTGGCCTTGGACAGACTTGTCCTGCTCTTTTTCCTTTAGTGCTGACTTGGACACAGAGGACTGGATGGTCACAGAGCTGTTCTCACACCTGACACAGCCGGAGAAAAACAGAGAGAAATGAACAGGAGGAAGGCATTGTATTATTATCATTACTTTTACCACTGCGAAAATGTAAATCAAAGATCACTAATTAGAACTGTGTGCATGTGGATATGTTCTCACAATGTTTTAATGTAGGTGAGTGTTTCAGGGTCTTTCGCGATCATATCAGCCAAGATATGCTCCACACCAGTTGCCACTTCTTCCACCGATGACAGACCTGACACAAAACAAACACAGACACCACAAAATTGTTTAACCCAATCACTGACCACTGGGTTAATTCAAGTAATATCCTACACAGTTCACAGTCTGTGAATAAATAACTATCACCATAAATAAATAGTGTCAGTAATTCCTCCAAATATATTAATTAAAATAAATATTCTCTTCATAAGTCTGACACAAGAAAAAGTCCAGGGACTTCCTGTCCAGGCATATGTTGTCAACTTTTCTTGCCATGTTTAATTTAGTGTCTACAAAACTCCTAATTTTGTGTATTATGTGTTTATGTCTTACCTTCAGTACCAGTTTTTACCCATGCCCTTAAATCCAGAATGTGCGGTTTTTCCATCAGTGCAGAGGCGGCCTCCTCAAGGCCAAGTGCTTTGGCCCTGCGAGCCTTCGTCAGCTTACTGCCTTTCTTATAGGGAGAATACTACAGACAAAAGACAGACACATTGGACCGAGACAATTTGTACGGAGACGTCCAAGTCATCTACATGGGAGAGATATTACTTAAATCATAAAATATGATTCTGACCACATGATCTAGTTCATCAGCTGATCGGCAGTTCCTCAGGTCTTGTTCCAGCTCATCTGTCAAAACTCCGTCCTTCTTCAGGGTCTGAATCACAGACTTGGTCTTCTTAGCTAGAGAACTGAAAGAAAAACACATATGTAAACAAATACACCAAAAGTGATAATACACAGTGAAAAATCAGTAATACAAACACACATATATACACATGTAATACTGATACCATTTCAGGCCTCAAAGCTTGGCCACTAGCACCATCTTGTGGCCACTGTTAAATATGCTCTCTGGACAAAAGACCAATCCTGCTCCGCTAATATCAGAAAACATTTCATGGCTGCAGTTATTAAATGTTCAACTGAAATGTGTCTCTACATTTAATGAGTGTTGGTGAGATCGCAAGACGGTGGTTTATTTTATCTGGTAACATGTTTAGGTTGCCTACCATAATTCCTCATAAATGAGCTGGACATCTCTCACGGCATCAGCGTCCATGTGGTTAATCATGTCTTTGCGGTAGCGCACCATGAATGGCACAGTGTTCTCCTCACGAAGCAGCGTAATGATATTAACACATACCCATCGCTCCACGCATGTCAGGATAGACAGCACCTGAGGGGAAGGACACACAGGTATTCAAATAGTACATACAAATAATGTGAATGCAACATATCTCATTCACATTACATGTTTATGACTTTCATATTTAGTGGCAGAGGGGATGGTGGCAGAGTTAGTCCTTGACGAGAGGGCCACAACTTCAAGCCGTGTTTTTGTCAACCAAAACTGGTATTTTAAGCCAAAACATCAATGTTACCTAACCCTAACCTGTTTTTTGGGCCTAAATCCAGACCATAAGCACAGCATTGTTGCGGCATAAGATTGAAAATCAAATCGACAAAATTTATTCTAGCAATTTGATTGCATTTCAGCATTGTGTGTCTGCTAGTCAGTGAAAGACAGGCAGTCACATGCTTCAATGGTTCCACCTTCTGACAAAAATATATGGCCCTTTCACACACACGTATCACACCAACATGTCCTACAATACCTCTATCAAGTCCCAGTTCATGTTGAGTTCATTCCTCAAAGCTTGTGCTTGTGATGATGGTAAAGCAGTTGGTTGTCCCAGGCAGGCACCACTGGTTTTCTGTTTCTTTTGACAGGGCTCATCAAACCTGAAATCCTCCTCCTCCACTTCCTCTTTCTTTGCTTTAAGTCCAGCTAATGATGAACCCTCGCCTGCCCATCTGTCTGCCTGACGGGCTTCTGACACAATAAATGACACCCTCTACAAGAATAAAATGAGAAAGAAAAACAGAAAGAGATCACATTAAAATAATAATAATCAAAATAATAAAGGATTAACAGACTAGTATTAGTGATTAGTGATGATATGTATACTTTTGTAATATCAGCCCAGCACAAAAAAGAGCTCTGCTGTCTTTATAAAGTGTCGCAAAAAAAAACAACAACTCAGTGACTGAACTGCATGCAGCAATTGTGTTGTGCACACTTCAGTTACACAAATATATTCTCAGTTCAGTCATAAACTAGCAGTAAATTATACAGTAAATAAGTTTACTGTGCATGTGTATGCAGATTCACTCTTACCTCCTCCTTCATTCTGATACTTGGCCCACTCTCTTCAGCTTCTTCTACCTCTGGACAATCTGTTTGTTTTTCTCCTTTGTCTTCACCAGGCTTATCATCCTCATCCGATATTTTCCTCTTTGTTCCAGCTAACCCACGTGCACCAGAACCCTTCTGGACTTTTGTTTTCCTCTCTGCTGCTGGTTTGCGCGGCGCCCTTGGCTTGGGCTCTTTAGGCACTTTGGGAGCTTTAGGCGGTTTGGGTTCTTTTGGCTCCTTTGGTTTGGCAGTTCTCTTAGCAGGTGCTTTCTTCTCCCCTGCTGTTTGGTCTCTGCCAGTCTTGGTCAGGGCTTTTGGCTTTGGCTCCGGTGGCTTCCATTCTTCAATATCCTCATCACTACTGGCTGTGACAGAGAAGGACCTGATGGCAGAGGAGGAACAAAGTGGAACATCAGTAAATTCTGTAACAAGAATAGGATTTAACTCAAGCTGCCATGGATTAGAGATTCGTATTTGCATATTCAAACAATGTGAGTATGCCAATGTTTGTCTCTCTATTAGCCCTGTAATACATCAACGATCTGTGAAGCTGTCATCAAACACAAAAAGCTATGAAGTTCAGACCCAAACCTTCCCCCATGACTCTAAAAACCCATGTGCTGTTGTTATGGATTGACAGTGCAGAACATGACTTACATTTCGGAGTCCATGTCATTGTAGTTTACAGCTTTGACAGTTGCTGTTCGAGGTCTTCGCATCATCTGTTAGACAAAGTGTTTAGTCAGCTAGTGCCACATTAAAGCGTTAGCATGGAAATCACATCATTTAGCTAATATCGGCAATCATAACAATAATGCTAGCGTTAAATATTTGCAAGCGGCTTAACGTTACGTCTAGCTAATGCTTTACTGCCCAGCAAATTACAATCAAGTAAGTTAGAGTAAGAACATTTTATTCTAGCAGCGCATTGACAGAAACAGATAAAACTTGCAAAAGTTCGCTAGCTATCCGAACCAAGTATAGGTTAACGTTAGCTGTTATTTCAAATTTGCCGCTTCACGCTGACGCTAGCAAAGACAGCTGGCTGAATGACACGACAACCAGTCACAACAATTCATGCCGCTATTTCCCCGCATGTCATTAAGCCTAACTATTAGTCGGACTTCGATACCTTTGAAAATGCTTCAATTATTTGCGGGTATTCCGTTAGAAATCGGAGCCAGCGCAACAGGAACGCTCACTTCCTGCAACAGTATGCGTTCAACCAATCACGTTCACTGCTGCTTCTTCTTCTGTGTGTTTTTTTTATGGTAGTTTACATCCTTTAAGTTGCATTACTGCCTCCCTCCACTGTTTTCTGGCTTTGTTGACGTATGTAAAAGAAAACTCAACACCTGAGTTTTGAATATGGTTCTTAATTGAACATATCTATTTATGTATATGTGTGTTATTGTTGATTTTACAATTTATTGATGTATTTCATTAAAGGTGCGCTATGTAATTTTGGGGAAGACATTATAGATTTTTATGCTGAAACAAATCAAATAAACACACTCTTTACTTTCATTTTCATCATTATTTCATTCATCATTTCATCATTTCATTAACTCTTTAATGTTGTAATTTTGTCCCTGTTTGAATTTCTTCTCCAAATCGACATAGCATTTCATCTCTTTATTTTATAAAAGATATCAATTTATTTATGTATTTTACTCACGTAGCTCTTCCTCAGTTACTCAGTTCTACTTATTGATTGAAAAAAAAAAAATCAATGTTTTGTTAGCATGAAAAGTGCGTGATTGATTGATTGATTGATTGATTGATTGATTGATTGATTGATTGATTGATTGTTTTCCTAATCCTAACTATCAATTTTCCACCTCCACCATCACCTGACACTTAAGCACAGCTTGGCCCTGCTCATCCTGTCCTCTCCAGCCATGTACATGTAATTACAGAAAGTCACGTTGAAGTCCACTAGTGATCAGAGAAACAAAAGCCAAAGTGAAAACTATAATTGTAGTTCCTCTCTCCTCTTCACACTTCCTTCATGAAATCAGGTGCTCCATTGTCTCCGTTTCTTGACACTGTTTGCAATGACCAGTTGGATGTTTTCTATCACAAAAAGTTGCTGTTATCAATTCTTAATTTGCTCATAAGTACTCATAGTTTCCTGCTAATGTATTTTTCTGTAAGCATTGTTTTGTTTGATCATTTAAAAAGATGTTGCTGTTTGATTATTTCCCTCCAAACTATGCTTTTCCCCTCTTCTTTTCAAAGTTTGAAATTAATTTGTAGATATGTTATTTCTTCTCATTTCCTGGCATTCCTAAGTGTGCTGGTACCCAAATTAACACCATTTCTATACCCTGACTCTTTGAATTTGTAAACACTCTTTCATTAATTAGGTCTTGATATTTCCTAGCTGATCCTGATGTAATACTTGATCATGCTGACAATGAGTTACCACGGATGAGTATATAATCTGGGTATCACATTTTTGCCAGCTCAAATGCTATAAAAACTCAACCAATGACAACATCCAAATGTCTTAAATGGGGAACACATGACTTCTTCTACCTCTATATCTGGTATATTATCTTAGAGCCCTGCTTGTTTTTCTGTGGATTGGCTATAAAGATTACCTTTATCTGCTGCACTACTCATCTCAGTCAGCTCCAATGTTCAATGTTCAATGTTCTGAAAATGAACTCATACGAGAAGACTGGGAAGCTTTGTTAGGCCACAGCGTCATTCAATCTGTTATGCATAACTAAAACTAAATCTTCGTATGTGACTCAATTCTGAGAAACTCACTGTAATAGTTCATCTGTCTCACTACATCCCCCGGGGTCCCCCTCCCTGGGCTTTCACTTCCCTTAATCCGCCACTGCTTTGCAAATGTCATAAACTTCCATTTTATCTCCTGGTGATTTTACTGTTAGGTTCCTAAAACAGTCCAAGTCAAAACAAATAATACAAAAAAATACATACTTGCCTCAGCTGTATAACAATGCTGTACTTTGTTTTGCATTTCCGTATAGTGAGAACTAGTGGAGAAGTAGGACAGTATCCACCAGTCTGGGTCACATTTCCAAATATTTGGGAAACAGGAAATACTATAATACTGAGGCAGCTAAAGCAAAAGTTTTATTAGCTTTGTTTTAATAAATTTGAGCTATTGGAAAAAATCATTAGAACTAAAAAGCCACTTTACAGCATGGGCATATAATTGACATCTAGGAGATATCTTAACAGAAGAACCCACACAAATTTCAGTACAAATCTAATTTAGCCAGTTTACTCAACCCAGAAATAATGGTTGAAGGCTACTTTAAATGAAAAAAAAGAATAGGTCTAGTGCTAATGCCCAAACTCCAACCCTAATAATATTGTAAGTGTAATAATAATTATTTATGTGTTATTTATTTGTGTTCTTCCAAAGAAAATCTTCTTCCTAATCATTAATATATGAATTACTTACTGATTACATTACTAATAATCATCATGTTATCATCTGTTAACAAATACTTCATTAATTACTGATTTTATTCATAAATATATATAAACTGATTATAAACCGTTCAACCAGCTTTTCAAGATATTGTTAAATATCTTTATACTCTGCCCCTGGTAACAGATGATGCGTCATCATGAGGAGCCAATCAGAAATTCGAAAGAAAAAAAGGGTTGTAAATGCTGGTTTTCCCCTCCTGTTGCTTTCAGTTCCTCATCCCTCCTCTCAGCCTTAAAGGTAAACATTTCTTTGAAGTCTGTCATTGATATTTGTGAAACAGCTTGCGACCTGTTCTGAAATAAGGTACAAACTATTTGTGTGTGTGTGTGTTTGTGTATGTGTGTGTGTGTGTGTGTGGTTCCTACGAGTGTGTGTGTTTTGTGTCTATTCTCTGTGTTTAACACTCATGAGGATATATGTGTATGTGTGTGATTACAGGTTTGTTCTTGTGTGAAGATGTCGGACCCAGAGACCCAAACTCCTCTCATTGGAGGTCGGCCAGCCGTCAATGTACCAGCAGCACAGGGGTAAGGACTGATTCATTTATTTATCATTGTGGGGTCCTAACACTTTGTGCAAAAAGTTGGTCCCGCACAAAGTCAATCATTTACTGCTGGCTACTTTTAAAAATCCCCCCAAAAGTTAGAACAACAGCTCTGGTTTGTGTTTTTGGTTCCAGGTGAGCGTTTGCAAATCACAGAGCTTTTCTTCAGGTGTTCTACATCTTCTATCGTCCAGCCATTGATTTCCATTCATCTCCATTAAAATCAGTCAAAAGATTCTCCAAACTTGGTCGATCACACTCAACAAGTGGACAGAATTTTCTAGTCCGTATGCACTATTTTCACATTTTAAAGAAATGGATGGAAATAAATGGCCTCATGGAAAGAAAATATGTGGAAAAGAAACGTATATAAATTTGAAAGTTGTCTACAGTTATGTAAAATATACATGGAGTTAGCAGGACAAATAAGGATTATTTTCATTGTCAATTAACCTGTCGATTATGTTCTCAATTAATCAATTTGTTATTTGCCCTATAAAAAGTTAGAAAGTTATAAAAAAAATGTCAATCGGTGTTTCACAGTGTGTAAAATTACTTCACTTGAAAAAATTAGCTCAAATGCTTCAAACCCAAAGATATCCAGTTAACTATCATAGAGGTTAAAGAAACCAGGAAATGTCCTCAAAAAATTATTGATACCGATCAATTATAAAAAAAAAAAAAAAAAAGCTCATGAATAATTTAGTTATTGACGACTAATCTATTAATTGGTTACATGCTGTTGTAGATAAAACAAATACAATGAGCACCAACAGTGCCGTAATCCTTAAACTGACGATTAAATCTAGTAAAGGTATGGATGTCTTTTTGGATTGTGTTTGCTTGTATGTAATGTTTTGTTTTGTATTCATGAGCAAATACCACTTCAGTGAGAAACATCTCTATTCTCAGTTAGCTGAGATTTAAAAGCAGTCTCAGAGAGAACATGTCATTGAATTGAATGGGAATTTCCCAACAAGGCCTTAGTGTGAGAAACAAAAAGGGTAAACAGCAGATATGAAAACTTCCTGAACTTTCCCAGGATTGTCTGCTTGACAACAGCTGATTTCATCATCAGTGGTGATGAACTGAAACAGTGGAATACATACCATGGCCGAGTTTCCTGTTTCAAAGACTTTCCTTAAATCTCAGCCCCTGTGAAGTTCCTCATACTTTGCTTTCTCCTCTGTCCCCTCACCTTGCTATCTACATCCTCTCCCTGCCTCTCTTTAGGTTTAAGGATTTAGCCCCTATGGTCTCCTAGACGGTGACAAAAATCAATTATTAGTGGAAGGGGGTTCACCCCCTTTATTAAAATCTTACAAATTCTTGTCAGGAAAGACCACGTACAGAACCATGGCAGCTAAAATGTTCGAGGATTATGCAGAACAAGGACTTTCTCTTCATGTCTCTCATTTTCACTCTTTATTTGTCCTGATTATATTTCAGTGTAAATGTCCAACAGGCCCTCCCAATTAAACATGCCTCTCTCCCCTCCTTCTTTCTCCGCTTGTTTTTCGGTGGCAGTTCCGGTCGGGCCTATAAGATCGCAGGGTTAACCCTGTTGGCCTGCGTCCTGATTGCGGGCCAGGTGATGACCGCCTACTTCCTCCTCAGCCAGAGGAGCGACATCCAGTCTCTGGAGGAGCAGAACAACAACATGAATGATGAGCTGACGAAGGGCAGATCTGGTGAGGAGGCCAAATTTCAGTGCAGATGAAGGAACTTCTCCAAAAGTTGCATGTGCATCTGGAGGATGGAAGAAAGAAAGAAAAACACTCACACACTGTACACAAAAAGTTAAAACAATCTCTGTCCGTATCCTTGTATCTTCTAAAAATGGACAGAATAGCAAGTCGAGCTATTTTAAGTGAACCTGTGTTGCACTGATTTTACAGTCAACCAATTTTTACTGGTTATCTGTGTTGGGAATGTCTTTCCTCCGTAGCTCACACACTCTGTTACTCTGTCTGTCTGTAGTTGCTGTGCCCGTTCGGATGCACTTGCCCATGAACTCCCTGCCTGAGATGATGGTAGACTCTGTGGACGAGGTAAAATAGTCTAGCACTGGATTGTTGATGCTGATGCTAACTATAATATTTGAGTGTTCAAAAACCCATGATTTGTTGTTTTAGAGATACATTGTTTGTATTTAATGATTATTTTCTTTTTCAGTACTGTGACATCAATGTTTTTGTTTGGTCTTGTAAAATCAAATTGAAGCTGTGGTCTTCATCTTTTTCTCTGTTTCACTGATTGTTCTGCAGGATGCCTCCACCGGAACCCCAGAAAAAACTGGTATGAACTTTGTGATCACAATCATACACTCCTTTTTTCTCCCTCATATGTTTCCTACAAATTGGAGTAGTTTTATGTCACGTAATTTAGTTTATTCTGACATTACTCTCTTGGAGTTTTTTCTGTAAGACAGGTGATTTAAATCCTCTCCTGTTCTCTCTCAGCCCCTTCAAAGTTGACCGACTGCCAGCTGGAGGCGGCTGGTTTGAAGGCCGTGCAGTTGCCAGGTTTCCGCCCCGTCTGCGACAGGCGCGGCCTCTACCTGGCCCAGCAGTGCTTCGGGGAACACTGCTGGTGTGTGAACCCAGCCAACGGCGAAGTGATCCCTGGATCCCTGCAACAAGGACCAGCCAGATGCACTGTTGCTCTCATGCCTGGTGAGTGAAGATAACTGGTCATGAAGTCAGAGTGAGAAGAGATTCTGGTCACGGTGGAATTGGTTGTATTTATGTGTTTAGTTAATTTGTGTCGTAGTTTAATTCAAAAACCTATTCTAGCTATACTTATATTCCAGTCAGTATGAACTTATTCTTGTTGTTTTAATGTAATCATCTCCACCAAGGAGGTTCATTTCTCAGTCCTGCTTGTTTGTTTGTAGTTAGCAGGATATCCATAAAAAAGTAGAAATTGGCTTAGGCCATGATTAAAGGAGGAAGATTGCTTTGTATTTCCAGTGTCCAGATCCTCAAATTTTGTAATCCCGATTTAAGCTAGTGTTGTTGAGTTGAGTTGTTGAGTGACAAAGTTTTCTTTGTAGGCCGCATGACCAAAGTGTTGACTCTGCCTCAAGTGGAGGAGTGATACTGTGGTGAGTACACAATTAGTGTTTGTCTGATTCAGAATGTACGTTGTCACATATAAATAAATGTGAGCAGCATTGTATTTTCACTGCTGTTTAATTAAGTCCAATTAAAACTTCCATTTTGTTAAACTTTGAATATTTAAATATTTTTGGAAACTGATGTCGGGGACATCTTTAAAGGGAAATAACACTCTACTGCCTTTCATTAACTGTATTTTCATTGTTGTCATCATCTGCTCTCTGTTTTTTGGGTAATTGAAGCTCATGGACTCATCTCCAGAGACCAGCAACGGCTCAAGGCAAAAATATCAACTTCAACTTATAATCACCATCTTAATTGAAGTACTTTATAAAATGATGGGGTTTCAGAAACTGCTGATTTATTACCAAATGTTGACCATTTCTCTGCTTGCTATCATCCTATCAGTTTATCGCAGTTCGATTACATTTTTATGTTTTTATTTTTAAAGCAAGTAAAAGTTTAAGACTTTAAAATATTTTGTGGATCTTTTGATTTAAAATAACATTTTGTTCCATGTCAGGTTTTCAAAAAAAAAATGTTTTTCTATGTTGAAAAGTTTATAAAGAGCAGCAAATTTAAAAACAACAGCATGAATGTGGGCAGATGGTAATTATTAATATATTTTCGGTGAAGAGTAGATTTTTAGGCAAGTAAAACATAATCTA
Organism: Spondyliosoma cantharus; assembly: GCA_900302685.1. NCBI lineage: Eukaryota > Metazoa > Chordata > Actinopteri > Spariformes > Sparidae > Spondyliosoma > Spondyliosoma cantharus. Next base: position 38,167 of record OMLP01044332.1, read on the forward strand.
TCTACTGCCCCATTGCATTTACTGAGAAAAACATATTCTGATCAACAGCGTGGTCCCTTGAATGCTTGACTAAAGAAAATATTGACACACATTTGTGAACAATCAGGAAAAAAGAATTCTCCAATTATGACACAATTGTAAACTGTATTTTCATCTTTATTGGAACAACCCAAATAAACCTCTTAAAGACAGCTTTGGTGTTTGGTGTTGTTGTTTTTTTTTTTTACAATATCACACTGAAATTTCAAACTGTCCAGTTAAATATGTCTGCATTGATGTGCAAGGTTGAAAACTCATGACGACATAGACCATCAACTCACCCGTCATATTATTTGTTCCATAGCATATCAAGTCTTTATGTAAGAGTATTACTTAGAAAAAAAGAGAGAGAGAGAACATGCAAAAACATATTGGACAGGAAATAAGGAAACTTAAGAGCAAGCAATACAAAGAAAAGAATACAATGATTGTCAATAGGCACAAGTTGTTTCTGTGTTCCAGTTACCAAACATACAAAACACATAGTTTTCAAATACACTTTCCGGTCAAAGTAAAAACCAAAACCACAAACCAAATAATCTCATTTTAAACTAAAAAGATATGTTTTTTCCTTGATGGCTTTTTGCCAGAAACCTGCTACAGGCTTTGTGTGAAAACCATCTTAGTGCATTTACATTTCATTTTCATTTTCTGTATTTTCAAGGGTTTATTTTATAATATCAGTGTAGTGTATCAGTGTTTCCATGTCTAAAAAAAAAGTATACGTTTGGGACAGGCTAATATTGTAGAGACCTTATTTCAGAAGCACCAACTTTTTTTGGTCAGGGTCAAATGTGTGACAAAACACCATTTGCATGAAGCACTGTAGTGCTGCAGCGATGTAAGAAAAGACATGCTTGTTTAGTGCAGTCGAACACAAATGTTGTATCAATATGATTTAAATAGTTTTTTCAGTGAAAATAAAAACTGATGCAAAATTAATAATTCAAATATCTTTCAAAATAGCTATAACATTAATAGGTTTTTCTCTGTGCATCAGGATTTCAGACTACTGTCCTGCAGCAATTGACAATTTTATAGTTAAAATCCCTCCTCCTTAAAAAGTAAAGAAAAAAACACTCATCAAACATAATACACACATCGTCTTTTCTTTGACAGGGTTTTGATATTATAGGGACAGAAAAACATTAAAACATTGGCTGTGAGACAAAATAACAACTATAAGTCCCCATAATTCATACAAGTGCAAAAGATCAACTAGTTTCCAGCATATGAAATAGGCAGCCAAAACCCATTAGACGAGGCTATTGCACACATGGCATGAGATGATAATATCAAGTCCAGACCAGAGTAGGCACTCTTAATAGACATTTTACATTACATATTTTAACACACAAACAAACCTGTTTTGGTAAAACTCCCAAGTGGACTTAAAACTAAAGTTTTTAGGCTTAGTTTTTTTGGTTTACAATTCAATCTGATAGCCTACTAACCATAAATTACCTTTTCCTAATAGTGTGAGGTGGATTGAAATATTCCATACAATTACTTTCATTATTTTTGAGTGGAGTGTGTAATTTTTGGAGTCATCTTTACAACTATAAAAATAACAGATCTCTGAAAAGTGCACCTGAATTATTATTATTGAACAAAACCTCTATAGATATGATATAAGATATGATTTTACAGAGAGAAAACTGACCTATAATCTCATGTGGGGTTGTTGTGCCTGTGAAGACACATCACAGACTTTGCTCTGACACCCGCGAACAATGTGAATACGAACAAGAACCATGACAGGTTTGACAGGTTTTACACTGAAGAGCACCATGTGATGTGAGGTGAGACCATGTTTACACCATCTATCACCCCCTCAACAAGTAAGTGCAAATTAGCTAAGGCTGCGAGAATTGATTTCTGACCACTAGGGGGCAGAAGACAACAAAAAAAGACTAAAACTGACACCAATCAAGGGCAAAGCTTGTAAACTACTGACAGTGTGAAAGTAGTTCCTCTTGGAGAAACTTAATACTTACTATTCTGTCTGAGCAGTGGTGTGTATCTTTCAAGTGAACCCCCTTAAGAAAGGAGGGGGTGCAGCAAACAGCTGGACAGCACATGTGGATATTGGCTGGTCTCATTAAGCGGATCAATAAATCTTCAGAAAGCACACAATGTGGTTTCAGGCAGGGTGGGGCTGAAGTCAGAAATCAATTATAACAGCTGTAATGATTCTATCATAGGCCGCAATTTGTCTAAATTTCAATAATCAACCATATGGAAAGAAATATAGGGTCTCCTGTCTTTACGTGCCTTTAAAACTGAATTGTAATCCCGTCCACTTGCATGAAAAAATACGCTCAATTTATGAATGATATGAAACAAAAAGATATTAAAATAATCACCTTTTCACCTCGGTGAGTTGGCCTTCTACTTTTTCTAGATTTTTCACTTTTGAAATGCATATATGATCCCATATGTCGCTGTACTGGTACCCTCTTCTTGTAGACCTTCTTCTCATTTCCCTCCTCCCTTCATTTTGCGTATGTAGTCTTTGACGGTGTTTTCAACGTCAGGAACGGCGTAATTTTGTGCTGCATAGATTCCTGTACATGTTCCAATGGCAACACCCACCAATGCCGGAGAGCGTAGCCTCGCCACAATGTACCCGGCCAGAAAACCCTTCAAGAAAGGAGAAGCCAGGACACTGCCTCCCTAGGGAGGAAAGGAGATGTAAGATTAGTTGTGGTTTTGTATTTTCATGTGCTCAACAAATGTTTGTATGTGGACGTGTGAGCCTTACTGCAGGAACCCCAGCCTGCAATTCATCCTCCACCCGCCTCTGGATGTCTTCCAGCTGGTCCTTCAGATCCACCAGGTCCTTGAGCTGGCCAAGAGGATTCTGTATATGCATGCATGCATGCATACACACACACACACACACACACACACACACACACACACACAAATAAATAAATAACATGCAAGTGTTGCTGACCGAGGTTTTCTAAAGCAGCGCACATCTAGAAATGGAAAAACAATGTGGCATGAATTATGACAGGACAGACAAAATTATAAAATACACAAGAAAACTGTGTATGCTTGTAGATCGTATAAGTTAGGACAAAGCAGACCAATTACAGAACAAATTATTGACATTATCACACCACTTTAATGACTGCAGTAGTTAGATATAGGTGACTAACTCACCTACAAAATACTGTTTTAGGTAGATTTAGATATTTAGGCTGACATTATGCCTCTGTGCATATACATTCAGTCTTTCTTTGAACAGATGTAGTTTTCTACATTTTAAGAAAGTCCAGATACAGGTCACATGACTTCATTCCTTCTCTGCAAACTGGTTGTCTCATAAACAGACTATTGCTAACGCTAGCTATTAGGGCAGTTCATTTAGTTTAGCTTCGAAGTTAAACACCACTTCATTCTTTCAGCTTGTTACAGCTTGTTAAAGTTAGTTGTTTTAGCGGCTCTGTACGTGTATATACAACACATCCAATACAAACTATCGTGATTATATATACATGAATGTTGATAGGTATAAAAGACAGGTTAACTAACGTTAGCCAACGACTTGACACTTAGGTTGAAACTAACTAAGCTAAGCTAACCACCGGTGACTGTTGAATGACGCTGTGGCGGGTTCTTATGATAATAGACTAACGCCTGACCTCTACAAATTTAAGTTATCGAAAAAAGTTGAAGATACCGACCTTGTCATCTGTCATAGTTTCACTTGTTTTAGTGTTGTTGACACCCATGGAGCTTGTATCTCTTACTTCTTCTTCTTCTTCTTCTTCTTCTTCTTCTTCTTCTTGTTTTCCTTTTGCTTCTACTTCCTGCTCTTCTTCTTCTTCTTTGGGTTTTAATGGTGGTTGGCTAATCAGATTATAAGGGCGTTACCGCCACCTACTGGACTGGAGTGTGAAGCTGCAGGCAGGCACAGACAACATCTAAATGATCCCTCTATTATTCCTGTTTTTTTTACACCGTGTTGTAAAAAGTAGTCAAATTCAAATTCATAATATGTAAAAATATGATAAAAACTCATGGTGTTAAATTAATGCTTAAAAAAAAGACAGTCATAAGAATGGTAAAAGTATCTGATATTAAGTATCAAAAGTCCAAGTTAAAATCCTACTTATATTTAGGCCAAAGTGTATGTTCATACTTCTTTTAAATCTTATTTCCTATTATCAGAATTTGTGTGATTAACTAATTAATTTGGCTCTGAGGCAGCATGTAACCTGCAGAGTAACAAGCACCTTGAACTACTGTCAAATAGATGTACGGTGTTAACCTCCAAAGTGGAGTGGGGTGGAAGTATAAACTAGCAAAAATGTTATGCCTCAAATTTGTATTGAAGTGCAGTGCTTAAATACATAAATGTAAGAGGTCCTGAGTTCAAATCTTGGATGATCCCCCATTTTATTTCAACCCGGCCCAGAAGGTTGCAACAAAAAGGGAGTTTTAACCTCTGACCTCCATTTATTACTCACGGCCCCACCTAAGTTTTTAGATTTTCTTTAGAATAAGCTCTTATAACTGTCATTAAGGCATAACAAACACAAGGAAATGTTCAACAGACAATCTTACTCAAAGTACAAAATGTGTGCGATTTCAAGGTTATGATAATTGGACGAGTTTTGAAACATTTTCCCACCACCAAAAACTAAATTTCAAGTTACAATAAAATAGCCAATACAGAGGTAGAATGAGTTAAATTAGAAAGATAGTTGCTGCGACACTGGTGGTTTATCTGTCCACCCCCACATGTTTTGAAAGTGCCGGGTGTCCCACCATATTGCAAAATGTTTGAGATCAAGCACTTTATCCTTCCATATGCTGCCACAAAATATCAACCTCAGCATTTATTTTCGAACATTAAATCTACAGTCTAAAGCTCCTAGCCAACAGAGAGGACACTGAGAGGAATCAGTCTAATTGACTTGGGCTTCCTCCGTACAGACTGTGCAGCTTTTCGCTCAGTGGTGCAACAGAAGAGAGCGCAGCTGATGAGACCCTGAAAGAAAGAAAAGGAAAAGAATGAGAAATAATTCGAGTAAATAATTACAGAGACAGAGTGTCACAAAGGCAGCCAGCTACTCATTAATCAGAGCTGTTAAACTTGCACTGTTTTGTAAGCGTCACCGCAACAAACTCACAGTCTGAAGGAGGAGGAGAGAGTGCAAGGATTAAAAGGAGGCGCATTTGCCACCAGAAATTTGATAACACGGTTCAAGTGATTACATGGACTGAGTTTCATTTAAAAAATGTGGCCCTTGCAGGTTAAATTAACATTTTAATTTTGCAGGGCCAGAATGAAATGTGAGCAGTTACCGTTTCTGCAAACCAAAGATAAGTGACGGGTTTTCTGCCACGCCAGGAGCAGCACCCAAACGCACGACTCACAAACAGACTGCACGACTCTTGGTACACAGGTAGTTATTAAATGGAGACAAACAGAGTCAGTCAAAAGAAACACCAGAAGTCTATCTCAAATGCAAGGCTGAAACACTTGCTCTTAAGGGCTAAGACAGAAGAGAAGGGCACACACAGACTATATAGACAAGTAGAGGGAGGATGATAAACACAGGTGGATGACATAATGATGATGACGCAGGAGGTTAACACTCAAGGACAGGAGCTGGATCTGAAACGAGAGGAGAGTTAGACACCAAAGATAACAACTAAAGCAGAAAAAAACAAACAAAGACGTAACCTTAAGACAGGATGAGACATGGCAATAAGCTTTAAATGTGCCAGCCGTACTGACATTTCCTCAAAACATGTCACGTCATGTTCACATAACATGTATGAATTGACCGTACCTTACCCTAACCAAATGGTAAAAACATGTTTTGTTTTGTTTTTAAATGAGACCTCTGGCTATCTCCAGGCGTGTGTTTCATGCAAAATATGATATTTTAAGCCAAAATGTGATGTTCTGACCCTGACCAAGGAGTTGTTGTGCGTTAACCCATCCAGATCATAAGCACATAGCTGTGACAAGAGAAAACTTTTAAATTGAACTTAAAAAAAAAACGTACAGCAACATAAAGTTTGTATTATGAAACAAAGTTTTGACCTGGTGGTTTTGCAGAAACAGACTTTGCTAAGATATATTCTGGTGATTGGGTTGTAATTCTGAGCGCTTATGGGTCAAGAGTGTGATTTTGCTGAGACACTGTGAAAGTGAGAGCAAATGGCAGCACTTGGAGTCACAGGAGGCAAGAAAGAGCCTGAGAAAGATGGAGAGTGGAAGTATTAGAGAGTCAGCCGAGAACAGCAGAGTGATCGCCATCTGACAGAGAGAGAAGGAAGAGAGAGACAGACAGATACTGCAAGAGAAAAACTGTCTGTAGCTTAAAGGTCTCTGGACTTCAGACTCATTTTAAAAGATTAATCTTGTCACAACATAAATGAACTGTGTTTCTTCCGCTGCGTGGCCACTCTAGAGGCCCTGTACATTTTTAATCCTCACATTCAGCAGGACAGATAGTCCATTAACCTTTCTTTCTTCAGGATTATCACAGGACCAACCTGATGGGGACCAAAGTATTTAACGGTCCGTTCAAGCTGGAATCAAACAGTCTTTTGCCTTTTTTGCAGGAGATGAAACGCGTCTCGCTGACTTTCCCGGACAGCTGCGGCATTTAAGAGCTGGACAGAGCGATGGAGGTAAGGTGTCTCTGATCTTCAAAGCTGTTGATGGTTTAGGGGGCTTATTGATTCTGGCCGAGGCATATTTGGCTGACTAATCTTTGGATGCCACTGTAAAGGAAAGGTCACTGGAGCTTATGGTGCAGTCATCACAGTGATGTGCCTCGGGGAGATGTGGATTCACATGCAGCATTAGCAGCAGGGGCAGAGTTCAGAAGACGCATAACAGTCTGTCACAGCTTAAAGCAAGCAGAGGAAATAGAAATAAAACTGTTTCAGTGAACAAGGAAACAATAAAGAACTAAACCGACTAATGCTCCATCTATTATTCATCAAGACCAGCTGAATCTTTCCTTCCATATAATGAAAGAGATTTATATCAAACTTCCGAGCAGTAATCGCACGGGTTGTTTGTGCAGATACAGCTATCATGATTCAAAGGATGGGAAAAGAAAGCCCCGTGCACATCAGTTTCAGGACATAAAAGGCTGCTAATCTGTTCTGCAGCAGACTTGGAGGACCCATTCAACATTTATTTCACAAGCAGATGCAGAGGGGACATCTCACTGTCTCCTAAGCATGATTTTGTTCACGGGCTGCAAAGCAGTAAAAGCAGGTGTCGCAGGGCATTCGGCTGAGAGAAATGGGGGAGGCAGATGGCTCTGATAAGCATTCTTGAGTGCTATATGATACGGTATGTAGCTCGTATTGGATGTCACAAGCTTGCGAGGCATGTGCAGGTTTGCGTCACAGTTTACCAGAGGTGGCAAAAGTAAAATCAACTTCTTTACTCAAGTGAAAGTAAGAATGCACGGGCTCTGAAATGTAGCCTACTCAAAGTATACAAGTAAAGAGTTTCCCTCTGAAGGACATTTTTACCAGCAATTTCTGTGCAAAGCGTCATATTAACACAATTCAAAGACTGTTAAACTTAAATGTAGGATCAGTAGGATTTGTCCATGCTGTTCGTAAACACTCCAGTCGATTGTTGAGCCTCATTCTCAGGATGTCAAATCAGAAACATTTTGGTTGGTAAAGTGTCCCGAAAATAAGAAAATGCAGGCAGTTACGTCTTTTACGTCATTTCCTATTGCTCAGTCTGCTGCTATGTGTGATCTGCACTGATGCACTATGATGTTGGGAAGGCGGCGTGCAATGGTGCAAAATAAAAAATGATCAATATTTACCCTCAGATGCATTAAAGCTAAAGTAACGTGCATGTTTTGAAAATAGAAGGACTGAACGGTCTCGAGTAAAGCACAGATACCTGGCCGAGTGTTTGTAACTCCCCACCTCTATAGTTTATAGATATAACTTTGATAGAATATTTAAAACGTCTAAACTGACGCACTAAAGCTCTTGTCCCTCTTGTGCTGAGCTGTAATCAGTGCATTCTGTGTGATAATACATAAACACAGGAATAGTCACTTGCACAGGCCTTGACGCTGTAAGCAGCTGTATTTATCAGCCTCTTGAAGCTCACTTATTTCTCAGAGGAAAGGAGACACTCTGTAAGAAGCAACTCATTCCCCCAGCCAGTATGAGATATTATTGATTGTTTTTATCACTCTGTGTGTAAACAGATTGCCCGCAGTTGCCCCTTGTGTCAGACCCGAGTTATGGTTTCATATCCTTTTGGCTGCTCGAGGAGATTTCTCTGCACACACCCTGCGCTGTGTTCGGTGTTGCAGTATGTTGCTATAGATGAGATGATCACTGCACACACTCTGTCAATTTTTGTGCTGCATTGTTCTACAGCTGGTCGAACCTTAACTTCTGGAAATATTCAGTTCAGAGAGCACAACGCTGCGAGGAAAGCTTTTCATTTGAAGTCAGAAAATGTGATGTTCCTTCTCCGCAGCTTAAAAACCCCGAGAGCCATCGCACGCGGCTCTAACCCTGTTCTTATGAGTTTGGCCCGCGTTCAGACAAGTTCCCTCATTAACCTCAGTGTTCAGTATTCAGCCCGCGTCCCCACTGATGGCTACGATACTGTACGCTCCGCCAGCAGGGAGAAATGTGATGGGCATGCAACGGGGCTGAATCAGAGATCGTTTTAAGCTTCCACACGGGTTTGTATGACTCAGCGTTGTTGAGACGGTGCCACCAGCAAGTGCATGTGCCACTTGAAAAAATTAGACGCAGCATTACATTAATTAAAATATGGATTCTTTGTCCTCACTGAAAAGACAAATAAGTGAAGCCGGGCAATATTTACCAGCTACGTATGGCAGGAGAAGTTGTGTTGGGTCCCTCCTTCGTATGACTCACAGCGGTTTGGTCCACTGCCACTTCCACACCAGGACAAGATGATCCCTTAATGTTAGCACTACTGTGTCAAACTTAACTGGATTGTTTCCGTTTTCCTCAGAGTGGCAACTACCAGTAACACAGGACATAACGTGACTTCATTCATTACTTAAGACTACATTTGTTGAAAGCAGATAGAAATGATGCCATCATTTTCCCAGCTTCTCACGTTTCAGACAATATTGCAAAGTGAAAGTGATTGTCATAGATCAGGGGAACTCGAAGGGGTGGACCCAAATGCAGACACACGGGAGGCAATAGTAATGAACAGAAAGCGAGCTTTAAGATTACAAAAGCCGACACTTGCACAAAAAAACTAAACAAAGGAGCTAGATACAAAAACTAGCTAGAAGGACAAAAATCAAAGCAGCAACCAAAGGTAAAGTTCAAACAAAACTGCAGAAGTAACAAATCAAAATCCAAAAGATACCATGAGGTAACAGGAGACACGGGAGAAGACAACGGGGACATCAGACCAAAACAAACTGGCAGAAACAATGACTGGACAAGGAGTGTTGGGAGGACACAGACTGAATACACAGACACTAATGACAAGACAAGGAACAGGTGAGGAGAGAGGAGGGAGGAGGCCAGGTGAGGTAACAAAGGGGGAAAAGCACAGAGGAGAAACACTGGCAGACAGAGGGAGACAAACACAGAGACACTGACAAGACACAAGAGGGCACAGAAATCAAAACTTAAGAAACAAGACACAGAACCGTGACAGTGATGTTCATAATGGACCAATCAAAACAACAACGTGTTTCTGCAAATTACGCCACGTTGAATCGTTTTTATCTTTTTCAGGACAAAGCATGAATGAACTTTTCCCACCGTGCCAGCAGATAGTAATAATGGTGTTGCTGACCGGTGGACTGTGTCGGACGGAGGCTGAACTCTACAGATGCCCCCTGAAAATTGTTACCTTGCTACCTTCACCTGCACTATGTTTCCTCTCATTTAGTCCTCATTGTAACTGGCACAGCAATTTATACTTTTCATATAATAGGCAGAGCGTCTTTGAGTTTGAGGTATTCTGTTGCTGACTAAAAGCATTTCACCGGAGTCAGTGCATGTGCAATTAAAATGGATTGTTTCCATTTCAAAGAGTGCACTGGCTTTTTTCAACTAATGATTTCACCATTTGTGTGTGTGTGTGTGTGTGTGTGTGTGTGTTTGTGTGTGTGTGTGTGCAGCATGTACGGGTATGCCTAGATGCCAGTTATAAGCCAATTAACGTTTTTAAGCTCTGTTGCCTCGCTGGCAAGCCTTGGTGAGGGAGGAGAGGTACTGCAGCTCCACTGCACCACTCTGCTCTGATGTGCCAAGGTGTGTGTGTGTGTGTGTGTGTGTGTGTGTGTGTGTGTGTGTGTGTGTGTGTGTGTGTGTGTGTGGTGTGCATATGTGTAACCAGGGATAGTGCCCTGCCGACAGGGTCAAGGGAGCGAGCAACAGGGCTGAGAGAGAGGAGGGGGAGGTGAGACAGAGAGAACAGGACTGTACATGTTGGCAACATAGAGGGAGGACGAAGAGAGTTTGGGTGAGATATAGGTGTGGGTGTGTCCTTTCGCTCCGCCGGGTTCACTGGTGGCTGTTTTACTTTGGGGTATTTCCTTCATCCGTGACGCTGCAGCTCTCCCTGCTGTCTCTTTCTACCTCTTTCTCTCCCCCTCCCTTCTCCTCTCTCCTCCTCCTTCTCAAGCATACGCTCCCACAACCGGGGGAAGCCTGAATCGGTGGAAGTCCTCATCAGAGTCGTCTGGTCTGCTCAGACGCGAGTCTAACAGGTCTGTGCGTGGCAAAAAAAAAAAAAAAAAACCCAGTCCAGCTCAGCTCAGCAAATATTAAAGATCTCATCATGAGGAGGTGAAGCCCGGCTTGTCTGGAGGCACGTTGGGAGAGGATATCCTCCTGCCTGTGGATGTTTGCCAGCAGTGGTGAAGACAGGGACGCTCCTGCTTAATGAAGACAGGGGTAGGAAGGCAATGAGAGCTTTCTGGTGATGCGTTTGAGGAATGTGAAGCTTGAAACTCAGGTCTTGTGTGTTCACGTAAAAGGGAAGGTGAGGCTGACACTGAAAGTTGTATTTTTGCATGCTGAGTGTTTGTTCGGCATGTGCAAAGGAAATGAAAGGTGCCGCCAAGCTACGTTTGCACGATGCATCCCAACATGGAAGAGTTTGACGGGAGACCAACAAGTTAACTGATTTACTTTCACCAAGACTGAGAGACCACTGTGCCCACCACCCACTCATCCTTCTCACCTATATGGAGCTACGAGGGATGCGCATGCCAATGGGCGGCCAGGACTCGAGGGGTCAAGGGTTAGGGCTCGGCTTCCCATCCGCCGGGGCGCCAGTCAGTTCCGTAATAACAGCGGTGCGGCAGCAGGACTACTCAGCCAGCGTGTGGCTTCGCAGGAGGGAAAAGCTGGAACATGTAAGTTCTGAATGCTGGAGCTTGTGTCTGAGGAACAGATGGAATGAGGCTGAAACGCTGAGGCAAAAAGCACGGAGCTTTGAAATGTTGGGCCCTGAGTCATTCAGTTAATGTATTCAACAAATACTTCTCTGCTTAACAAAGTATGAATTCCTTTACTTAAGAGGCAGTGATAACATTATTAGGAAGTTGTTATTTTTTATATACATATATATGTATTTATTGAAATATTTTTCATTTATAAAATGGCACATGCATGCATTTTTCCACTGACACAACCGCTGGTTTATTAAGACATTGCGAGCATTTAAGAGTTTGGCTTTGGGTGTTCAACTAGTATGTTGCCGCCAAATTGGTGTTAGAAGAAAGAGGTCATCTTTTTGCAAAAATTAAAGCCACATTATGGAGAAGTTGTCCTTTTGTGTGATCTGGCACTCTCTACAGTTGTGTAACATGTAGCATGTATGGATCCTACCCTCTCACTGAAGTTACATAGTGCAGAAACAAGTGACAGGGGGTCGGAGTGGCTGAGACAGACACATCATTCACCTTATTACAAGACACTGTACCATCAAAATGATTTGGAAGCTTTTATTTCAGGACATTAAAGTGTAAATTCTCGAGTAGAAAAGAAAAATGAGTTGTAGCTCATGTATGTAAATGTAAATGTAGCTTGACTTTGGATGATTGGCACCAAATTGTGATCATATCTGAGAGGAAATGGGTTTTTCGGTACACTTCAGTTTTTGAATATTGGAACTAAGCCCGGACTGATATTAGAGGAAATAAATCATCTCATGCAAATGCTGGAAATCAGGGTTTGATCTGGGGTAACTGCTGGACAAAATTAGATCTTTGGCATGACATTTGGGGGCTTTGGACAATTTTCACACATAGATAATAGTCCAAGTTGTCTGGAGAGCTGAAAGAATTTGCAGATTAGTGGATTGCCTGGAGTGGTCAACACTTTCAGCCACTTTTCAAGCTATTATGTAAAATAGTAGGTGGTTCCAGCATCTCCAATGTGAGGTTTTGCTGCTTCTGTCTTTTTTTATATATATATATGAAAATCTTTGGTTTTGCACTTGAAAATCTAAAATCGGGACTTTAAAATTGTAATTCTTCAATACATTACTTCATTGCCTTTGATTTTTTGGACAATTCTCCAATTAATTAAGATAACAATCATTAGTATGCTCATTGGGAAGTTGGCATACCATGGAGTATATTTGTTGAGTACCATTCAAACTGAATTGAGGAACTTCAGCAGTGTAGGTTTCTAAATGTTGCATGCTGTAGGAGCTTTCCTGTGGCAGTGATCTTTAAACTCTGTTCTTTAAACTGCCTTTACTTTTATGTCAGTGTGACATCCAACAGTCACTTTTGTTTTCTATTTAAAAAAAAAAGGAGTTGTAAGGTCCTTTGGAGCCTCGTTTCTTGCAGGTAAACAATATCAGCATTCTACAGAGAGCTTCTCTGTGAAGAGATTTGGCGTCGGGGAAAACGAATGGAAAAGGTGTGTGTTGAATATTTGATGTTGGAGGGGAACAGTGCCACGTCCAGAGAGCTGCTTTCTAAGCCTGTCTGCATAACCAACTAGGATGATGAATCAGCCTGTCCGCTTCCTGCAGACTCACACATATACAGACACAGTGCGCGCAGCCACATTAAACGCACACTTACTGTAAGTGTGTTTTCGCAGATACAAGACCACACACAAACACACACACAAAGACAAGCTATTTTTTCAGGAAAGTTGCTTAGAAGACACACGCACGCACACAGTCGATACAATATCTCGCCTGAAGGACAAACACAAGTCCTATAGTCAAGTTAACAACACTGGAATGATAAAAATGTTCAAGACTGTCTCGGTACTGCACTGGACTGATCTAACGCCCAGGATGTGTTGCCAACATCTGACTGATTTGATTTTTCCTCCCACCATCTAAGTAGGAGGAGAGGGACATCTCATACAGAGTGCTTCAGGCACATCGAGTGTCAAAGAGGCGTGAATCGAGTCACAAGTTCAGCATTAACTTGTCAAACTCTGAGTCAGTCACGAGTCTCCGGAAATCCTGAAGTAAAACGCCGCAAAACCGATGAGCACATAATCCATTTCATTTGATTATTTCAGTGTAAACTAATTACCTACTCGAGCCACATTTTCACTTGAAATATAGATGCACATTTCCCTTTCAAGGATAAACAGGCAGGGCTGTTTGAATATGAAATACTTCTTCTGAATAATTGCAGTCAGGAGTTATGGTGGATTACAAAACTGTAGAATTTAGACGTGCCAAGACAGAAACACTTTCAAAATACATTTATGAGGATGCTCAGATTGCCAAATCGTGTATGATCGCTCATAACAGAACACTGATTAGTGTATCTGTGAGGCTTTGGGTGTAACTGCCAACAACTAAAAGGTTCAAAGCTGCATCCATTTTAAAGTGATATTGTCCAATGACAAAGTCAGTTGTCAGTACTCCAGTCAAACATGCCCCTGACGTCTCCTATTAATGTGTCAAGAAATGGTGAGAATCTGAATTATTTAGCCATCACTAAATAAAACATGGTGCTTGGATCACCTTAGAATGATGTAAGGAGTTGTTAGAACCAACCGTGACAGCTCATCCTGTTGTCAACATGGTGAAAACCCGATCGGTGACAAGTCCTGGAGAACGGCTGCATCAAAATCTGACTATGCCAGACATTTATGACCAACCTACCAGAATATGACTGTTGCTGGGCCACATTTCTTACAACTTATCAGAATATAAATACACAAGCGAGTGAAGGAAATGCTTCTGCCAAAAAATATATTTACCACAAACTCACTCTATCAGCGTCTTGCCCTTTTTGTCTTTGCTTTGACACATTTTCAAAATACGAGAGTGATGCAGACACAAGTCTCTGCCTGCCTCTGTTTCTTTTTATATTGTAGCACTAGCAGACTTCCAACACTCTGACTCAGTGTGACACGTGTGAACTTGTGAGATTGTCTTCTTGCCCAGCCTGAAGTCCTTTAAAGGGTCAGTGGAGGGGGCCTAGTGGAAGAGTGGGGGGGTCATGCTGATGGAGTTATTATCTAGTAGCTTCTTCTGTGTATTTTTTCTCTTTCACCTCATGTGCAGCGTGGTTACTGAGGTTGCTTAAATTATGTAAGAGCATCTGAATGGATTTAATACCTTCAGAAGTCTCTGGTAAGATGGCTGTATAGGCCATATGTCAGCATTGCCTTATACTTTGTAGTCATTGATGAGAGCTTATACCAATTCAGGCTTCTTTTGAGGCAATTACTGGATCCAAGGTGTGTTCACTGCTCACATAAGATGGAGTTAAAGCAAAGAAGACAGAAGCTTACAGCTACCCTGGGAGGCTGAGTCTGGATCAAAGATGGTGAGGTGTCCCAGATGACTTTTTAGGGTTGGCAGCTCAGTGTGGAGCTGTCCTTCCACACTGATTGCACTTTCAATTTCATGGTGGCTGTGCTGATGTATAGACCCAGGTCTCTCTGGTAACATTGGCCAAACTATATGTTGGATACAAACTGGTCTAAGAAGCTTATTTAATCTCGTCTCACGCTGTTGGAGACTGAGGATCATGACGATAAAGATCGTGGAGAAGAGAGTTAAGGACATTTGGAAGTTTTACTCTGCCCAAATGAAACAATAAGGATCGATTAGCTGTTGTTTGAAGTATTGATTATATGCTGTGAAAAAGATCTACACACTCCTTTGATTAGCTTTATCCTCCAGTGACTCGGTTCAAGAGCGAGGGTAAGTTTTACAGTGCATTACATTGATGACACAAACAACGTAATTGCTATGTGTCTATTGAGGCTAAGTGAACAATAAAAGTTAAAAAGAATACATTTCTGAGACACAGATAAGACATATTTTCTTACATTTGTTGGTATAACCTTGCAGATAGTTGTTGTTATAAAATCTCAAGCTTTTAAGATATCCAAATCTGAGATTTATGCCACCAGACTTAGAAGTGGGCAATATGCATAAAATAAAAGTAATGTTACATGGCAATATCAGCCAACGTCACAATATCTTACTTTTTTTTGGAAAATCATTAAAGAAACAGTTTGTGAGTCAAATATCCACACAGGGATTTATCTATGTTTGACTACACCAACAATTTAAATACCTGACAAAATAAGGCACTTCCTTATAGTCATATTGAAATATAAATAGTTGCCCTTCAAATTTGAAATATTTAATCAAACAATGCCATCGCTGAGAGCAAACAAAGCCCCCTCAGCGAAGTCGCGACTCTTCTCTGTTTTGGCACCTCAGTGGTGGAACGAACTCCTGACCAATGTCAGGACAGCGGAATCACTCTCCATCTTCCGCAAAAGACTCGAGACTCATTTGTTCAGACTTCACCTCGACCCCCAGCATAGCATGACTCCCTCCGACTGATAATCCATTATTTGTAATCATCAGTAACATGGTACAAGGCTGTCAAGATTTAACTTGGCAAGATTTATAACATAACACATTGGCCAAGGTGATGCAAGCAAAATCAATCTATATAAAATATAACAGAGCCTGTCCTGCTCTTCGCCGTCGGTGGACCAGGAAACTCTTTGTGTTTATTCTTAAACTCAGGAAACTAAAAGACCCACTAAAGTTAATTATATTAACAGACATATTCATTAAAAACACACTGATGAGCTTTTAGTGAGACTTAAACTCACATACACATCTGTTCCCTAGACGATGGTTGAAGACAGCGGCATTAATGAGGCTCTGGTTCCTTCACGAGGTAACCACCTCTATCAGGCGGATTTGTAGGGATTAAATGTGGCGATAGGAAATCTTTTGCGGGAATTTCCTACAAGCTGAGCAAAGCTCTGCCGTTCATCCCCATTATCTGATAAAGCACTTGGGGCTTTGTCTCCATTTTCACAGCAGCACAGACCTGACTTTTCAGTTAAAGATGAACATGTTGACAGACTCTTGTGTTCCTTTGATTGGTGTGTTTTATTTGACAGTTATTCACCTTGAGCTCTGCGGCTTTAACTGTCTCTCAACACTTCAGCTCAGGCGTAAAGCAGCTCCCACATTATGCTGTTAGACGGCGTTGATCTTTCTATAAGACGATGCAGTGCCATCGCTGGCTCTCGGACAAAAAGACATGCATCACTGTCTCGCTTCCTCCTGTCAAGCCGACACTTTATCTGTCGCAGTGAAAATGCTTCTCTGGAGAGTGTGATTGGTTAATTAAGTTTTCTTAATGAATCAATCACAGCGAGTTGCCTCACGCACATTAGACAGGGTTATTCTCTCTGTGAGGTGGATGGAAGACAGCATCGGAAAGAAAGGGAAAGTGAAAAAGGACATTCTTCAGTGCCTGCAGCGGCTGATTAAAATCAGGCAGGGTTTCACATGTTGGGAGTCTTTTTGCAGGAAGTGAGACAAAGAGAGAGATGCCTTCTTTTTCTGTGAGTGGAATATGGTGCTGGTGTGAATGCAATTAGAAAATCTAGATATATGTTTATGCACCTTTGGCCAGAGGCTTGATGTCGTCAATCACCCAGCATACTGCCATCATTGTGTTCAATACTAGGCACCAATTAAATTGATGCTTGGGGTGTTTGGCTCCTCGTTTGACAGCTTGGCTCACGTTCAGCCTCACTTCACTCACTTCAGCAGCAACTTAATGTTGTGCCCAGGCTTCTGGCTTTAATTAAAGCTTTCCTCCTTCCCTTCTGTTTGCTACCAAAAAAAATGTGTGGCGCTGCAGCTGTTGAAGACACACTCACTGTCCATCTGAACAGACGTATCAGCTGCGCCAAATATCGTCAAATCGATCACATGGATCCTCCAATTACTGCTCTCCAGTCATCTCGCGGCTAATTGCCGTCCACTGCTGAGACATAATCATCTTTGAATCACTGCGATTTGGACTCATGGTGTCTCCACTTGAGGCATACATCCATTTGTAGTCCAAGTTGGTGCCAAGCGATTTGTCAGAGAAAAAACTCTCTATTTCAAGTTCAAGTTTCCTCAAGCAGCACAGACTTTTCTGCGCTTTCCACACCCAGGTGGAGATGTGCGATGACCACGACAGGTTTTCTGTCACCAGCTCCTCCTCTGCTCCACTGATATAAAACAGGAGTGTGTGTATATCAGCTCCTTGGTTTTGTTGGCATTAGGCAGCAGCGTGTTATCTGTGCATTCTGATGCAGGTGTTGCTGTTTTCAAGGTGTGTGAAGACTGAGTGGAGGGCAGTGGATGTGTCATCCTGCGTGGATCTTGTTTGCTCTGAATGCAAACTGGTGAGAGTCCAGGCTGGCGGGGATGTTGTTTTTGATGTGCTGGGAGACGGTTTCTCCAGCATAGTTTTAACACTGTATTGCAGTTATATACAGCTACAAGGACATCTGTAAGTATTTGTTAATATACATTATTTGTCATGGAACATAACTTTACACCAGTCTCTACTTCTCTGTGCACACAAGAGGAGTCATAGTATATACACTTATATCTTATATCCTATAACGACATCATAGTGTGTATTAGGCATTTGTTCAATGTGAACATGATGCTTAAAAGGGAGGGTGGTTAAAGTAAAGTGTTACTAATATCAAATATAGGCCAGCTGTTGAGTATTTTCCATAATAATGCATAATGTTTTATAAGGTCATTATATGTTTTATTTGAATTAGATAGTGGAGAAAAACGTGGTAGTTTAGATAAGAGGTGTAAAGTAGCATAGAATAGAAATTGCTCCGGTGTAGGCACCTTAAACCTGAACTGAAGCACTACCTACTTTCTACCACTGGTTATAAAATGCAGAGACGGGTGAGAAAGGTAATGAATACTTTTGTCTTGATGAAGTACAGCCGGTAGGTCATTTGAGGTGGGATGCCGTTCCCCTCTCCATCCCTGAGTAGTACAGAGTGTAGGGGCAGAGACTAAATATGTTAGTCAAGTCTGCCTGGCTCATTGATTCTCGCCTTGGGTACATTTTTGCAAGTTAGAAATCTATGGCCCTGACCATGTCTCTGAAATCCAAGCAACCTAACTGTGCTGTGTATCGATAAATCTATGGCACTGTCCTTGGTGCTGAAGTAGCAGACGGATTTATAATTGCACCTTGTTCCCTTAGCTGTTCATCTTAGGTCCAAAATTATCAAAATTTTACTATACAGTAAATACCTAATTCTAAATTGTATTGAAGCTAAATACTCTAGTCTACAGGGTAGCTGCGTCACCTTCATGATCAAACTGACAAACTGTTATTCATTCACATATGTTAAATTTTGTTGATTTTTGAATGTTTTCAACTAAAAATCTTGCATATTACACCTTTAATACACATTCACACTCACACTTAGACTCCATACATAAAGCTCTGTATAATGTTAAATCTCTTAAATAACTGAGAAAAGAAAAGCACGTGGCAACTCATCCACTAGATTACAAATAAAAGAGGAAGGGCGAGCTCTCTACAAGCACATCAAGCTGTCCACACACCATTTTAAAATATGTCGTCTCACTTTGTGAAAAAAGAAAAACGATGACTGCCATGTAGAATAAACTATCTGGAAAAAAAAGGGTGTTTGGGCTGTTTTAGTTGTGAGTTTAGTATTTGTTGTCTATCGTCGTCGTGGTGACACTAAGAATCATCACCTAATTGTTCATTACGTTATCCAGAGGCCCCTAAGATCGGTGCACAGACATCCACTCACAGTATGATGTATGCAGTGATTGGCTCCCATTTAAACCTCAACAACAGCAGAGGGAGCTGTTGCGCAATGTTTTTACTGTGTGTCTGTTCACATATTGGACTGTCTGTGTGTAGGTGTGTGTTATACATCCATGCTGTCAGCTCCTCACATGTGAGCTTTTAATTCTCTCTCATCTCATTTACTTTAATTGGCCATTTTACCCGCCCCCCCTTTTTTTGTCTTTGATGTTTCTTTTATTATCATCTCAGACTCCAGACATGTTACCTCTCTCTCTTCACACACACACACACACACACACACACACATACACACACACACTCAGCCACATGCTGAGACAGATTAATGGTGAGAAATCCACTGGAAGCCATAGCCGTGCCTTTTCATGAGGTGAACTAATTGGGCAATTAGATGAAACTCATTAGAGTCGGTCGACGTCTTCGTACAAGACAAGTTATTTTAGTTGAGAAAGTGTTTGATGGGGATGATGATTGGGATCGTGGGTGGGGGGGGGCTCACTGATTTGTGAAATCCACATGTCAGCAAAACGTCAGAGGGATTTAATCCTGGTGGAAACATCTGTGTGATACAATCTCTGCATACCCTATAAGGGAGCTCCGGCTTGCAACACTGAACTCAGAGCAGAGGTTTAAAAGCATGTGATAATAATAATTTAATATTCCCTTCAGCTTCTCTTGTATTTAATTTCACAGGAGAACAATTTGCTGCAAATTTTCTAATATTGGACACTTAGTATACTCCGCTGAGAAATGTTCAATGAAGCCGCTACAGAGTGTGCTATTAGATTGCAATATCATTGTGCTGGGAGGGCTCTTCTCATGCTTTATCACTTGCCTCCGCTTTAAACATCTGAGCAGTGATGTGTATCCGGTTTCAAAGTGTTTGCTGACTGTGTGATGATTCATGGAAAGAGACTCGTTGGTTCTGAGCTGTCAGGTCAGGGAGTCTGATGTGAGATTACTTCCTGTCAGCGGGGAGTCTAACGTATTCTCCACAATATATCTGATGCTTTTAGATGCAAAGTAATAAATATTTTGAGTCGAAGCTCAGTGATGCTTCGTCTGGTTTCTCTAATTAACCTGACAGGCTACCATTCCGACTGCAGATGTAGCTGGATGGATTCATCTTGATGAGGTATTGAGAAGTCGTCCAAATCATACAAACATAAAAGGCTAAATCGAGGATTATTTGGTTTAGCAGACACCTCTGCTGCAGACTTTGAGCCCTAGCCTGACATTACGGGAAATACGCTTATTCACTTTCTTGATGAGAGTTAGATGAGGAGATCAACACAGCTCCCATGTTTAAGCTGAGGCCAGGAGGCGATTAGCTTAGCTTAGCAATTAACAGTGGAGGTATCGGAAATAGCGACCCTTTTGCACCCCTCTGAAAGCTTGACAGTTAACAACATGGAGTTAAAAGCTCTAACTATTTTCGGTGTATCTGATTTTGCAGTGTCGTCGTTGTTTAATCATAATGACTGGTTTGGAATAACAGCTGTCAGGATAAGCCATTTATCAGCTGATGTGGAATCATCATAGAGTCCAGGAAATGATTCTCCTCACTTTGATTTGATGATTGGCAATAGCAACCTCTAACGCAAACCACTGGACCTCATATTACATATATTAATGTGCGCTAAGTGTTCTGAATTTATGCCTCATCGCTTGACAAGTCATCTCAGTCTTACAATAACAGGCAAGTAGTTGTTGCAGTAGTCATGACTTACTTTTCATGAATATGTCCTCTGTCACAAGAGGCAAGATAAAAGTATGTTCCCCTTTAAGACAAAGGGTCCTTGCAGCGTGACCCATAAAACACCATAACAACCACCTTCAGTGGAGAGAAAAGATTTCGATCTGCACCCGAGGGAGATGTCAAAGCTGACCTTGGAGCAGTCCTGAAGTTTCTTGTTCTAACTCTTTGTGGTCTGAAGGTTGTGATATAAAATCTGGAATATATGGCAAGGGGGAAATTATGTTGTAACACCAAACATTGTTTTGTTTTCACACAAGTTCAGCAAAGTAAAAATAGCTTTGATTTGGTTAGTTTTAGGTTAAAGCAGCTCTAACATTTGGTTGACGGTTTGGGGAAGTAATCAGATAAATGTAAGCTAATGTCAGCAATGCAATCACACATTTGAACTGGATCTATGTAATCAAGCAATATCAGCATATACACTCCATCGCCGAACAGCAAATTGTTGGGACTTTCTTATACTTAAACATAACAGAACATTTTGCGCTGTAACTATAAATGCAGTCACGTCTTCCATGTTCCAAGTGCTTGATATTTTTCTTTTAACAAATACAGTATGTGCAAGAAAAAGGGAGCAAAAGACAGCGAGAAATTGTCCGGCATCTGTCCCATCCCTCCAATTAGAGTCCGTTTCTTGTCTTCCCACCCCTGAGATCCCGCACTAACGTGATTTTAAAACCACTGGTGCATTTCCTGTCAAATCACCATATGCTGCGGATAGATGTTCAGTTTGCACAAAGAGGGGAAAACACATCAAGCAGCCTGACGTTAGTTGGTGCAACACTTTTCCAGGCTGCCACTTTCTGACAGTAAATCCCACAGGAGCTTTGTAACTGCTACACATAGAGACATGGACACACACACACCGACTGCTTTGTTCGTAATCATTTAGGAAAATCAGATGGACTTAAACATAATGCCATGAATACTAAATGAATCAATCACTCCCAGGAGTTTTCTGTTTTGTAATGTAGTGTATTGTGTCATCTGTCGTTTTGCAAGACACTGAAGTGAATACCACTTGTGCCACACATCTTTGTTTGAGATGTGGTCCGCCACATATAAACAAAGTAAAGCAGTATGAAATTGCATTTTCCTTTAAGTGCACCTTTAAAGCTAAATTCACCCTGAAATGAACCCTTTACCGCGTGTCAAATAGGTGCCGAGGGTGTGAAGGAGGATGGGTTGTGCAGGAGGACGCTGACTTGGTAGGATCTTTCATCTTTAGTTATCAAGAAAAATCTAAAGATATGTATTTGGAGTCCAGCTGGTGGTTGACAGGTAAAAACAAAAAAAAACATCAGCATGCCGCCTGGCTTCTAACAGTGCTTGCTGACACCGACCAGAGGGAGGCAGCAGCTTGACCCTTAATGAAGCCCAACGTCTGACAGCCCCTCACATCCTGCCTTAGGGCACAGCAAAGGAATACTGGAGCTGTTACCTGAGGACACACTTACACAAACACACACACACACACACACACACACACACACACACACACACACACACACACACCAAACTGCCAATATACAACAGTACCAAGTGAGGACTCCCTTGTTCTTTGTTGTTTTCAGCGCCAAGTCAGCTAGAAACTCACATTTCTGCAGTAATAATAATACGATCGCTTCTCCAGATGGATGTCAGCGATGAGTGCATCACTGGCGCCTGTGACAAACACAAACACCAGTTTTGTTTTGTTGTAGTGTAGAGAAACTGACACTTCCCACAGTTGGAAAAATCAGCATGTCAGAGTGAATGAAAGATATTTTTTTCACACTGTGAATCTGTGAAATAGGCACTATGGTGAGAGCTTCCACTGCCTGTAGAAGTTTGTGCGACGATGCTCTTACTCTAAACCTTTATTTGCAGTCAGTTCTTTGCAACTGTAACGACCTAGTGTTACCTCTGGGATTGAAAAAGAGAACTCATCTCATGTGGAGCACAACGATACACAGAGAGCGATATCATAATTTTCATTCAGAGGCAGGTAGAAATGCTATCGAACGAATGACTCAGCCTCAGGGAAGTGATCGACTGATATTGATCTGACCACTTTGTATGGTTCTCTTAAAGGTTGTTAACGAGACATGTAGATGCACATTATACATTAATCAAGCATGAGCGAGATGAATGTTTTAGGAGTCAAGGCCTGCTTATAAATCCACCTTTTGGCATTTCTGTGCTGATAAAGTGTCAAGATGATTAATATGGAGGTCGAATACAAGTTGATTAATAGTCTAAATAGTCTCGGATGATTTTCATGACAAAAACCCCATCACCTTTTGTTGAAATAAACAGGAAGAATATCCGCGATTCACGCGAGCAGTTCCACTAATTGGCAAGTACAGCATTCTTAAACTTTAGCTGAAGGCCATCCTCGTCGTCTTGCGAGTGATTTGTGAAAGCTGGCTGGGTAAAGTGTTGTTACAGTAGCTTAATGGTGTTTGTTTATGGGCTTTTATTGGCAGCCAACGCAGTAAAGTTGTACTAAGAGAAAGTAGTAAATCACAGGTGGAAACACCATCAAAGCCATAAAGACAATGTATTTATAAGGGCTTTAAAGATGTAAACAACTAATATTCTCTACTTAGTTCTGTGCTGTCCTTTCTGAATATATCTGCTGCTGCCCACATATACGTTCAGAGTGTTGCCTACCAGCCTGATGAGTTATACGAGTCAATTACTGTATTGCCATTGTACAATGAGACTGGATGAGATGGTTCTTGTACTGACGATTAACGGGTCCACTCCACTACAAGTTCAAAGGCAAATGATGTGTGTTTTACCCCACATTTATTTGACAACCGAAGTTACTAGTTAGAAAATTACTTTAAGGGTTCTTAAAGGGTAACTCCAACATTTTTGCATATTTCTCACACAAGTGTGTTTGCAGTTCTTGTGGAAATGTGAAAAAAGTAGTATGAATCCTTTTGTGGCTTCAGCGGGAGCTGCAAAAATTCTGATAAACTGCCTCCAGTAATGTCGCTCAGTGGCTCAGTTGCATTGTGGGTCACGTAGGCACTAGGTTTTGAAAAGGAAGGATCATATCTGTTGCATGAATTTGAGTCATCTATTTTAAAACTGAGTTCAACAATTTTATAGCGGTGCAGTCCTAGACCAGTCGACTTATTTTACTCACAATGCAATTTACCTGCTAAGCGATATCACTGAAAGCAATTTATCAGGGTGCGATTCTTCTCATCTCTTCTCTTCTCATCTCTTCTCTTCTCTTCTAAGTGTAATAGCCCCCTCTGTTGGCCACCCTGTGCCATTACAAAGCTGCAGGGCAGACTGACTTTAAAAGATTTAACATCCTTACCCCTGTATGCGAACAGCTGCACTGCATTTCAATGTGCTGCCAATATTGCCTGTGCATAGTAAAATGTGTGAGAATCACTTTACAATATCTGCCCTTGACATCACACTCAGACTCACTCTTGAGCATCTCGTCCTGTGAGATGCAGCTTTCTGTCCAAGTGGCACCTACTGCATCACATGTGATCAGCGGAGAGTAAAACAAAATACTAAAAGAGAATGTAGACGTAGGATGGTAACGTACTTTAAAACAGTTAATGACAGTATGAATGTGCGTTTACTATCCTTTTACCCGTCCATCGACAAGACATTTCCCTGTATATTGATTGTATTTCTGATTTAATGTCTAAAACAAATTAATTTAACCAAAAGCAGGGGCGGCTCACAATCATGCACTGCAGGGTGAGACGTGAGATGGTAGATCAGGACAGGCGAATGGATGGACAGTAAGAAAGCTGGACCATGTATTTATTCTCCCA
>OMLP01044333.1:0-19613 GCA_900302685.1 Spondyliosoma cantharus
CCTTGCTTTTATTCATTTTTCAATAACTAACATTGGAAATTATTAACAAAAGTGTTTTCGGCACTGTATATTCTAACTGAATAATAAACTTGTCAGCAAACTGTTGACAGATAACAGAACACAACTCTCTCTGTGTGTGTGTGTGTGTGTGTGTGTGTCTATTTTCTATTATCTATGTGTACTATCTTTATGTTAATAAAAAAAACACACCAGTGCCGTCACTTTTGATGTGGCTTTATATTCTGTATGGAGAAATGAGAATCTCAGCACAGTTAAGTTCTGCTCAACTTGTATTTAGATATAAAACCTTTTTCCAGACAGCATCCCCTCACTTTCAAATACAAAGCTTTGCTGTGCCAGCACAAATGTCATGGTAACTGCTGAGAGCTGTGCAACATTTACTTAAGTGTTCTCAATGGAAACATAATCAACGTGCTCCTGTGTTGACTGATTGTACTGGACTGTGCTTTGGTTGAAGCAACCACCACATACTACACATTGTATTGTTTATTACTGTGTGCTAGCAGCTATGCAAAAGGATGGTACAATGTCTGTGAGAAGGTGGACGTGCTTGTTGTGTTTACATGCTAGCAGTGTTATTGTGGTGAGTTCCAGTGAGAATAAAGTGCTTGGATCAGTACTGATGTTGGTTCTGGTCCCCTCAAAACCAGCATCACCCCGCCCCTACTGAGTGGAGACAGCAGACATTGATGGGTCTACAGTAGTGTCTTTTCCAGAGCTGCAACTAATTATTTATAAGATTATTTTATTGATTAATTGCGTAGTTGTCTGTTCTATAAAAGTTTAGTCAGTGGTTCAAGGGTCTAAGATGATGTCCTCAAATAGCTTGTTTTTTCCACAACTCACAAAATATTCCTGCCCGTTCTCATGCAGCCTGGTCAGTGACCCCTCTAGTAGTATAATGAGTAAAAAGGAAAGTCAGAGGTGGGTGGTGATTGGGGTGGTTGGATGAGCCACACACTGGACTTTACTTATCTCCGGTGACCAGGGTTTCACATCCGTTATTGACCAAGAGATGAGCGATTTGTTTTCAAGTTCACTCATGTAAATTACATAACTTATTTTACATAAGTGAGAGCTGCACAACGTATTGCTTCAGCATTAAAATTTCAATGTGTGGGCATTGTGTGCAATTGTCACATTGCAGGATGTGTCTTGTTAAGTAAGGCAAATAAGCTCATAACGCCATGCTACAACTGTTTTGGTGCTTTATACACAAGCAACACTTGCACAGTTCTCATGTTCCCTGACTTATCTACGAGACAAGTCTGTCTAATAGTGTGTAATTTAGTCCAATTTAAGGGTTGTTGGATACATGGGAGTTTGTTGTTTGTGATTAACATGCAGGCTCTGCATGCACAGCAACCAGCAAATTCTATTTTTGTTAAATTTGTTGAACAAACCAGGGCCTGCTTTGATTGAATGATAAGATACACTGCCCCACAAAATCATCCCATCGTTTTAGGAGGAATAATTTGTTCCAAATAGAGCTATTTGAGCTATTTCCTGCAGGGAAATTCCTGCAGTTTTTTTTATATCCAAATTATCACAATGTCAGTGTTTTCTAGTATCAGGCAGCCTTAGTAAGTAACCTTAACCAAGTAGTTTTTGGGCCTGAACCTAACCAAACCGTGGCTGTTTGACTACTTGAATACCATTCCAAAAGTCATGTCATATGTCTGACCAAGCTGCCATATTTGACTAGCTGAGAATGAGAACATGTTGTACATTCAGTTTACTCTAGTAGTGTGTTAGTCGTAGAAACTAGAAAATACTTGCATTTAAGAAAAGAAAGAAAATTATCAAATCGATTATCAAAATTGTTGGTGATTCATTTTATAATTGACAGTCCTCTCTGTGAGCTACACACATGTATTCTATACTGCTCTCAGTCAGGCCAGTCTGTAGAGCATACAAGGACCTTAATACAGATAAGCAAAGTCTACCCTAATAAAACCCTTTTAACAGGACAAAACAGGAAGAAACCTCAGGAAGAGCAACATTATAATCAAATTCAGGTGTCACCAGATAGAAGCACAGCCACACGACCTCCTTTCTACATACAAAGAGGACAGGTCACACACGTCCACCCAGGCATATGTGGCTTCTGAAACCAAATTGGAGTTCTTTTTTGTCCTGAATGCTCAAATTGGACTTCATGAGGATAGAAATGGAGAATCCAATGATTGACAGGGTGGAATGCCGTTTTTTTCTGCTGTTTATCTCTCCCCTGTGAGCAGGAATCAAAGTCCTGACAGCCTCGCTCTGATTTCTGGACGAGGACCAGTGAGCATATTGACAATCGAGCCTTGTGCAGCAGCAGCCATTTACTCCAGCCTGTTGTTTATATGCTAATATTGGACTTTGTCACTCCTGACTCACTTTCTGTTGTGCTGCTGGTTGTGCACAGCGTGGCTTCATATTAAACTTGACTCCTATTCAGTGTGACACAAATGTCGCCTGTGATGATCTTTTGTCTGGAGCATCTGTGAGAACACAATACTGGCTAAATTTACTTCAACAGCAAAGGTCTGTTGATCATGAAATTTACTTCACTGTGGCTTCTGGGGCGCCACAGGCCCGAGACAGAATTAGTTTCAGATTTGCAGTCCTCATTTACCCTGGAGTTACAGGGCTCTCTGCTGTAAAAATAAGTAATTTGTTTTCAATTGAGCCTCAGCAGGGACGCCTCCTCATTTGCGCTAAGCTACGATGTCTGTGTGACCACACTGTCTGTCTGCGTTTGTGAGTATTTAGGTGTACATTTTCTGATATGCGTCAGTGTTTTTGTTGCTATGAAATAACTTGAAATACTGTGAACGGGAATTTTGATATTAAAATTATGGTAAAACTTTCTGTACATTATCATTTATTTATAGGGCTTTAAAACTTTAAAACTCTGTGAATGTTTATAATCATGCATAATGACTTCTAACACAGGTTTATAAAGCAAAATGGACATACTGTAGTGTAAAGTTTGATATTTTCAATGCTTTATACCTCCTTGTTAAGAGCATAGCAGCTTAATGAGAAGACGCTTGGCTAAAAACTCATGATAAGCATTTTACCCTAAAGGAAACACAATTCCAAACACTAAGCAAATAACAAACTCAATGAGCACATGGTAAAAACATGCTAAGGGTGCATTCTCGCACAGCCGGTGCTAGCGATAATGCTACCTCATGATAACAATACAAACAATGTGTCAAATGAAAGCTGAGAATCTAAAGATTCTAAAACAACTACTATCCAATGTCGATTTGAAAGTATTCCAGAGAGTCTCTGGCTGTTTTCAGTTCCATGGGGAGGTTTCCATTGCGGCGTAGGGAGGGCCTTTCTAGTCCCTGGATTGTAGGAAAGCTCCTTGATTCTATTGGCTCTGACGGTTGGATAAAGGCGTCAGTGGTCCAAATTGACCAATTGATTCCCAAGATTTTTTATTTCACTATTGCAGTTTTCAACCAGACATTATGCCTAAATATGGGTAAAACAAAAAATCCCTCAGACCTTACTCGGTTTCACTTTATTATCACAATGTATGTTTGGAAGTTGTGCTATGGTTTGCCAGAGGTACTGCTACTGCATAATTCCAAAGGGGAAATTCACTCTATAAGGTGTGAATTATATCTTTCATTGATGCTGGTATTCCATCTATTTTTATTTAGACCCAGTTAGGGCTGAACGATTTTAGGAAAATATCTAATTGGGATTTTCTGGCAGATATTTGGATTTGATTCACGATTTTCTTCAAATCAAGCTTCAGTGCAATATTTACAATGTACAGTAACATTTACAAACATGACAGAAAATTACATCACACCATTAAAAAATTAAATGCCATTACTCTAATGCAAGAATGACAACGGAAAAAGTAATGGCAATAAAATAAAACTCTTAAAAAATAAAATGACGTTTTCTTTACACTCCGCGTACAGCTGTGGGATGGCAACCTGGTTGAAGTAGGTGCGGGAGGGAGCCACATATCTTCTGTCCAGCGTGCAGAGGAGGTTTTTAAATCTGTCTTTGGTGACTGTGTTAACAGACACCATGTCCTTGGCAATGCAGTGTTGTCATGGCAGTTGTTATCTCCCGGTGTCTTCGGCTGCTCTTATCATGCGGAGTTACACTGGCAAAAGATGCTGTAATTGTAGTCTGTTTGCTACTATGGGCCTGCGTATCATTTTCACTAGACTTTCCAGCTGACTTTTTCCGTCATGCACTCATCATGCAAATGCCTGTGGTGATTTTTTCCGCTGGAAATTGGTTGCGTTTCCGCTGGATGTTGCAACTTTAGCGCTACAGGTTTTGCACAGTACCTGTTTCTGGTGCAGCCTCAAACCCAAAATACTCCCAAATGGCCGACGTGCTGTTTTTCTTGGTGATTAAATCCCCAAACTCTGCTTCTGGTCCAGCTGAAGCCATTTCAGAAATTAAAGAGCATGTGGAGCAGGCTATACTGATTGGTTAGCGTGACCTGTCCACGAGCAGCATGCCGCATCTGATTGGTGAGCGTGGCAGGATGGTAGGGAGACGGCATGTATGTGTAAAATAGTTGACACAGCAGATCCTGGGACAGTCAGGAGCACTGCAAAAAAACGCAGCTTTGGCGATCACATGATCGCGTTGTCTGAAATTGCAATTTCGATCAGAAAACGATAAATCGTTCAGCCCTAGACCCAGTAACATTTATTGTGCGTACCCCTCAGTAGAGACGTGACACATTATCCAAGATTATCCATAAAGACCTTGTAGTTGCAAAGATAAACTCTATTCTTATTCATTGTGTAGTTTTTGAGCAGGAACCTTGGTTTAAAGAGGTTGTAAACAGATGATAGCATTAAGTACAACCTCATAGAGCCTCTTGTCTCAATTCAGGCAATAAGAATAAAATGCGTTTATGAATGTTTAATGCTTTTTAATTCACCAGTCATTTCTTTTAAAATGTCCTTTGCTGCGGCAGGAAATAACTTCACGTGCAAATGTGGCTCGCACACACACACATGTGCAAGCTCTGGCACTGTAACCATGCGTGTGTCGGATCTATTTGTCGTCTATAGTTTTTTTTATTGACCTCTTTGCCTGTCATGTTTTCCCATTTCTACCCTACAGATTGTATTGCAAACATTATGACAATAATAGAGCTGAATCTAATTTATCTCTATCCATTGCTGGCATTATTAAGCTTCTCCATCTGACCACTTGTATGATTTGGCACTTGGATGCTTCAGGCAGCAAGTCCGCACTCAGGTAATGACCGGTAATTGAGTGTCCTGTAAATTGGCAGTGATGGTTAGAGAGCGTCCCCCAGATGGGAGCCAAAGGCGTCTGTTTCGGCTGCGATTGTGCCAGACTCCTGCAGGGTGAGAGCCTCGCTCTTCATCTCCTCCTGGGCACCACCTGTCTCCCATTACTGGACACAGGATCTCTTCACCCACACCCTAATATAAAAACTCCGCACAACAGAGCCTGTCTGGTTTTGCTGAGGCCAAAAGCCAAGTCTGACACCTCATAATAATCAATTCACAGACAGGACGCCATTCTAACTCACCTGTTTACACATCCTCTACATCAGGCCACATACGACCTTCCTCTTCCATTTTCCTCTTGCTCTGGCAATAGAGAACCATTAATGGACGCCTCTGTGGGGCCAGCAGCTCTTGGCAGGCGTTGTAGATTGGGCTGAGGGAGGGATGTTAAAACCCGGTGCTGGGGTTCAGGTTCGAAAAAACGCAACGATCTGTGTAGTCTCCGCCTGAATTAAATGGAAACAATCCAGGGTCAAGCATGCACGCCAGCTCTCGACTGCTTGCAGCAGCATTGTACAAACTATATTTTGTCAACATGAAGTTTGTTCCCCTTTGACCAAGGATATAAAAGTTAAGGTGTACTCATTATATTGCAATATGGAGAGCAAACTAATTGCTCACCAGCTGTTGAAATGTAGTTAATGAATGGAGTGGCGATGGAGAGCTGTTCCCTGTATCCAGTACAGCTCCTCCCTGCAGGATGGAGCAGCATATGTCTGCGGCGCTGGCTCAGGATCAAAGTGGAAGACAAGCCACCTCAGCTGGTGACAGGCCCTGAGCCTTTAACGCCCTGAGCTCTCACTGTGTTGAGCAGGAAGATGGTTAAATTTAGCTGCAGCCAGTGTAAAATTAATGTTTGTAAAGAGTTTATCATTAAATTCAGTTGAACTGAGCTTTGAGTTGGGGGTGCACCATCAGAGCTTATACTGGTTGTCTGTCAAAGTCAGCTTCATGAATGCTTTGATTTGACATCAAAATTATCCTTAGCTTAATTAAAGCTATTTATGATGTTCTCCGGATGATAGACTTGGGCACCATTCACATTCCAACCGGTGGCAATACTTGGAGTTTTGTTACAAGCGCCCAACTGTACTTTTTTCAGTACTTTTCATTATCTGACCTGCATTTCTTCAAAGGAGGAAACACTTAAAAACACATGGAGAAACTGTTTTTACTCTGCACACTTTACTCAACCTAACTGGACTTAGATGACAAAACTGATGGAATAACAGCAGAGAACTGGATATAACAATATATAAATAACTTTCAAAACGAGCATTCATAGTCTATTGTCTAGTCTGCATGATCCAAAAAGAGGAAACATCACTCAGTGCGTTTACATGACCGGCCGGGAGCCGTAAGTAGAAGGACAGCAGCGGCTGCAGCGTCTTTCCTCCGAAATAACCGCAAGCAAGAGAGCCATTGTGCATCTAGTTTGTGTAATTATCATGTACACCATATACGAAATGTACAAAGATGTAGCTTCGTCTTGCTCTTCTGCAGAGTTTGTTGTTGCTGGTGATGTAAAGAGGTCAGCCGGAGGTGGCTCTATTACCACTAGTTGAAATGGGTACAGCGCCACCTATCGTACCGGGGTATGACATGCTTCGGCCAATAATTCGATTTTCTAACCGGCATGTATACTCGGACAATTGCAGTTGTCCGATTGAGTAGCATAGTCGAACTATGGCTGTAATCCGACTAAGCTGTGCATGTAAACGCACTGAGTGTTATCTTTTCTGTTCTGTCACTAAAGCAGTGCTTGTAAACTGTAATATTTCCTGGATGATACTGTAATTCACATACTGTTGGTTTTGTACATACTACAGCACCTCATATGCTGTTTCTTCATACTAAAGAGAATATTGGTAAGGAATTCTGGAGGCAGCCAGTGGCTGAGATTTGGCAAGTAAAAGTGCCACTGTATGATAACGTCAACCAAAACTGTGAAAAAGCCCTGTTATCTAACCAGAGAATTAATTACCTGTAGGTGTCGAAGTTGTTGATGCCTCGTTGTTCACATTGCTGGCTTTCAGGCTATCAAACACAGTATGCTCTTCATTTTTTTTTTTGACCTGGTGTTGCCCTTGTCAGAATTGTACTTTGCATTCTAAGTGTTGCCCTGACTCACTTGATCTCTCTCTTACTCTCTATAACTTTAAAGATGAGCACTCAGGTACCAGAATTGGGCACCAATCGATTGTACACAGATCGGTACTGTGCGCAGTGCCAATATGATTCGGTCAGTACCCGCCTCATAACCTGACCCTACCAGATGAACATCAGAATATGCTTAGACCCCATTCCTTGAGGGACCGTTATATGGGACCTAGAAAAGGCCCACCTAATATGTTCTTGAAGGCACTTGACTGAAGAATAATGGATTAAATCTGAGACAAGGCCCTGTTGTCCTGTTTTTCCCTCATGACATTCCACCATATTTGTGATTTAAGTCATGCTGTGTTATGTGTACAAATCAGGAGGGACTGTGTTATTGTAGGGTTAGGGAGTTTAACAGAGGGATCTGGTTTCTCTGTAAGATAAATGTAAAATCTGTGTACATTGATTTGCTCTGTCCGGTGGATGCATTATTACTAATACATATAAATTAGTAAAAAATCCTCTAAAGCATACTGGAATCACTTCATCTTACATTTTATTAGGAGATAACTCTTTTAATTGCATCACAGATCGTCCACACACCTTTTTGTAAGTGAACATCCTTTTTGGTGAAAAACAAGATCTCATCTAAAAATGATAAATCATAAGGTCCTCCCACATAAATTAAATGTGTGGGGGATACAATGGGCATGCTGAACCTCCAGCCATGGTGATAGGCTTAGTGTAATGGAATGACTGGAAAGATGTGGGTGGCAATTCAAAATATAGGAAATCGATATAAGACTGCATGTTAGAGCTAGACAGCTTTCTCACCTCATTCATGTGAGGATATTTACGATTATACCCATTTTGAAATTCACCACAAGCAACTTACCCTGAGAGTTTTAATCATGATCTGCAATAAAATCTTATATAGTTCCATCCCTGGAGGTGTTGTTGTCTGATACAGTCGAACACTGGTGGTGATCCACCGGGTGGAGAGGGAGTCTCTGTGTTCCTGTAACTCTTCAGTCAGATTTATAAATTAGAGGTGTAGATAAATTAATTTTTGGACATAATGGCCACAGCTAAACCGCCCTATGTGGGATAAAGGCTGCACCGGTTTGGATCTGAAGGATCACCGGATATACCTCATAATTATCCATCTTAGTCTATCTTGACATTTCATAGGTCAGTGATTTTGCATTACCAGGGACATCAGGATAACACTGGATCAGAACAAATAGGACAGCATGTAATATTTTGTGTTATAATCAGCTTATCTGGTTGGGGCCCAAGTGTGCAGACAAACAGGCCGCCTGGTTCGATGTGAATTAATTTGATCGTGGCAGGTTTGTGAGACTCTCTCTCTCTCTGTTAGCTTCTGACTGAGAGGGGCGCAGATGTGAGAGCACAACTCCCTGCAGACAGGGAGTGAGTGATACTGGCAGAGTCCTGAAAGCATGAGGGGAAAGATGGCTGCTCTTTTTACTGTTTTGACTTTTTTCTAATCAAATTTCTCAACTGCTTCATTTATATTAAATCTCTATGTGCCACTAGTCGTTATCGTTTGGATAATGGGTGCAAAATTGAACTTATAGTGAAACATATAGTAGAGCAATGTACTTTTATACAGTTTTTAACATCAGATCAATGTTACTTTTCCACCATTATCTACTCACTAGTGATGGAAAGTTTCGTGGTCCACAAAACATTTCTGGAGCTTCACAGCAAAACAATGTTGCAGCATTCTCCTAAACAAGTGAAGTAAATGGACACTTGTTTGGAAAAATAAATGGAAATAAAGATGAAAAAAAGATGAGATAGAACATTATTAATCCTGAAGGGTTTTGTTATGCTGGATATTGCTACAAAAATGTACAGTACAATAAAAAAAACCAGGGTCACACACTAGGCTGTTTTGCAGAGAAGCTCCAGAAATGTTTTTTTTTTTGACTCTCCATCAGCATGAGGGTGACTAGATAATTTAAGACTACTTTTTAATAGTCACATCTTGGAATAAGCCATGTTTTTTACTCTGTCTAGTCTAGGCCTCAGACGAAGAGGACTTAAGGATTTTATTTCCAGTCAAGACGACAAATGCAGGGATATCATCAAAATGACCTGTGCATTGCCTGATTTATTTATTAGTCCCATTTGTTTATATAGCCCCAAATCACAAAAAAATGGAGGAAGCCCCAAGAAGAGCCACAGAGGACAGATCCCACTCCCCGGGCAAACAGACATGAAGTAGATGTTGTGTGTACAGAACAGAAAAGAAAAGCAAAATCGCAGAGTATTCGGATTTCATTGAGAGAATGTCTGATACAAGTGAAGAGTTTGGATCCAGGAGGATGACTGAGCAGGCTGAAGCATCGCCAAGCTGTGCCGGAGCCACAAGATGTCCTCTTGACTGTGGTGACCTGGCAGAGGACAGGTCACACAAACATAGTAACATTATATATGTGATTGGAAATAAAAGTTCCTGCTTTAAATGCACCTGCTCCTTTACTTTAGTGAAGAGCTATACATGTGACAGCAGAGTGTAGAGGCTGAGGAACAGTGTTCCACATTCTATCATAAGTTTGTCATGGAGTGTGGGACTTGGTCTAGTAGGGTCCTGGTCTTGACTAGGTCTAGCCGTAGCTAGGTCATGGCTTGGTCTTGGTTAAGGCGGTCGTTTCTGCATCACTGGTAAGCACGCTAACAAAGATCAAATTATTTATTAGAATTCCAGACAATAAGCCGGGCAGATGTTTTGCAGGCACAGCAGAGTGGTGCATAGGTTAGCTAAAAATTGTGTTATTTGAATCACCAAATTACAGTCTGTTAATGCATGTTTTTGTGTGGGTCTCTGTGGCCAACAGGCTGCTAGAAAGAATTAACACATGCTATGTGTTAGCCTTGCCCCACAAGTACCTTGATCTCCTGTGTGTGCAGTTGCATCACAATAGTGAGTCCTGATTCACGGTTCATTTGTTCTCCTGTTTGCTCCCCTGCTCAGTTTCCGATGTTGATAGTGCCTCCTGAGGGTTGAACACTCTGCCCGGACCGCTCACAGAATAGTCCATCATCTCAGTAGCTCGTCTACCTGCACGGCTACTGGCCACTCTAATGAGACTGAGCCAGCCGTGAAACAGTCCATCTGGGTACTTTTTCAACTCCTCCAACCTAAGTGGTGCTACACATCTCTATGAAAGGTTTTAACGATTGCAACCCTGATTCCCAAAAAGTTGGGACGCTGTATGAAACGAAACAGAATGCAGTCATTTTCAAATGGACTGTGGTAACCGACAAAGATTATATGAAGTGTTCCTGAGCACGTGTATAAAATCAAGTGTTTCACAAAGTGGTGAACCTTGTTCCATCCTTGCGTGTGATGACTGAGCCTTTCGAGGATGCCCCTTTCATACCTTATCATGGTACTATCACCTTCAACTAATGAACCTGTTTACCTGTGAAATGTTCCAAACGGATGTTCCACAATTCCCAGTCTTTTGCTGCCTCTGTCCCAACTTGTTAGAAACATGTTGCTGGCATAAAATTCATAATAAGCAAATATTAACAAAGATCTACAAAGTCGATGAGGTGAAACATTAGATATACTGTCTTTGTACTGTTTCAATTGAGTTAAGGATTAGCAAATTGTCACATTCAGTTTTTTTTAGTGTTTTTTACAGCATCCCAACTTTTTTTAGAATTGGAGTTATATTGAGTATTTTGTATTCATTTTACGGTATTTATACAAGTGAATCTGTCCTCTTCTGAAAGTAGAATATTACAGTCCACATTCTGACCTTCAATTGAAGTTGATGGCAGTCTAGCAACATTGACAATCTAATGTGAATGCAAGCTGAGTCTTGTTCTGCTACCTACCGTATTTTGTGAAATTGTGCTTGGATATTATTTTAGCAACCATGGCATTCCTTTCTATAAAAGCTTACTGGATTGTTTATACTGTATTTTGAAATGTTAGGTTTACTGCCACAGTAGGAATCTCACAGTACCTATTGTGTATTTGGCTAAACGTGATTGATTTTGCAGGCAGTTGTTGAGAAAAACTCGGAGGTACTGTAATTTGCACCTTTTTTGTTATTGAAATTGCGAGGGAAAAAAAGATGTGGTTGCGCTTGCGTTGATTGATATCCAGCCTACGAGTAAGCTCTGTCTGAGAAAGGTGTAAAGGGGCAGTATGTAAGACATGGCCAAACACTTTTTCAAAAAGTGATCAACAGTGTAAAGAAACAACATTGGTGACATTTTGTCAAAGACATACTGTGTTGCAGAGATATCTATGAAGTTATTATGCTAACCAGCTAGCTCCGGCCCTCGTAATACCTCTTTTTTACCTCAAGAGGTGGTAGTATGATAGCCCCCGTAGTTTCAGCTGGGAGATGTGAAAGCGGCAAGTTCGCTACTTAGTCTAATAAGTAAGTAAAATAAACTCACAAAATGTCAGGAAGGGAAATATTTGTACTTTTTACTTAACAGAAGAAAACAATCCTACAACGTCCAAATTCAGGGTTCTCTCTCTCGCGGAGCTAAAAAAAAGCTTTAGTGCCTTGTTAGCTCAAACTCGATTTAAACAAGATAGCTAAAGCATAGAGTATAGTGAGCGGCAGTCAGTTTATGTTACCCCCTCTAGTTTTGGAGATACCTTTGACTTTTGGATGTTTTGATCCTTGTTTTAGAGCATTGGGCATGTGTGTACAGTATATGTATGTGTGGGGCTGGGTACTGAATTTTGTTACCTTCGTGACACTGACCAAGTTGCCTGGATACTATCGAGAATTGAGAAATGTCTCATCATTCAAAACCAAAGAGTTAATCTCATCAGCGTCAGTGAGCCATCTTGTTATTCCAAGATCGTATAGTGTTGTTGACTGGCTGACTCAAGGCATGCGGGAAACCTAGGTTATGTCCAGAGACGGGGGTTACCATGTGTATGTGTAATATTTGGTTAAAATGGATTTCATGAAGTTGGTATAGAAATAAAGTCATTCAGAAAGTATCGGCATTGACATTTTTCTAACAATACCCGGCTCTATTAATGTGACTTAGCCAGCTGTGAACCTCTGAAACTTGCAAATGAAAAGGAATAACACAGTATTAATAACACACTGCCTCTTTGTTTGTTTTGAAGAGAGTCAATCCCCAAAGTTTACAGCCCTTATAAATAATATAACTTGCTGCCCACGCACGCATCACCTCTCACTGTGCACTGTACGATTGATGTTTTGGTCGGATGAGTTTTCTCCAGACAGCAGCCACAATGAAAGCTGCAGAGGTGATCCGTTTTTACGAGAAGCTCCTTTTGTTACGAGACTGCGCTGCCGTGAGAGATGAAGGTTACCATGTGAACTGAATGACAGTCTGCAGAAGCTCGGCCAAGAAATCCAGCTGGGGATGAGTAAGCCTCTGTGTCTGAGTGGGCAACAGCAGTGGGCTTCCAACATTTGCTTGGTTGCAGCAGTGATCATCAGATGTTCTCTGTGGGCCTTTAGTCAGCAAAATGGTTTCGGCTGCCAAAACGCAAAAATAAGACCTGTTTATTCTCCAGAAATTCAGCATTTTCTCTACATAACAGTGCATTATTGAATCCAGCGTTGTCATAGGGAATGGATAGATATGAGAACACTGCACGGCGTCCTATCTCTGCAGGAGTCTGCTGTGGCTGTATGAGTCATTGTTTAGTTTCCATTAAGGTAAAAGTCTCATCTGACATCTTTGTGTTCATGCAGTGGGATTATCAGATTTACAGTCCTCTCTCTGGAGCCTCCCTTACACACTGAGCCTGCTCTTTGAAATTAGCCCCATATTTCAACAATTCTACATTTCATTGTAGATCGTAGGATCCTGTCTTTTCTGTCCTGCTTCTGTCACTCTCCTTTTATCACTCCTTTTATCACAGAGGACTGTGACGGTAGCAAAATAGTTCTGCTTTCGCTCTTGTCATTCCTCCTTTTCATTCATTCTCACTGGCAGTGTTCCCCTTCCCGGCGTTCTTCTCCTCCCTTCGCGTCCTTCAGTAGTAGTGAGTTGGGCTCGCAAGACATCAGCAGGCAGGTCGTGTAGCGTTCGGTGGCTCAGCGAGGTCAGACCCCGGTGATAGCGGCAACTTCATTTCTTATTCTGTAGTACGCCGATGCTTGTGGATCCTAGTGGGGGGAAAAAAAGGGAGGCAGAGGAAGAGGAAGTGGAATCCAGACTAGGCTACTCCTTTTGCCTCTGCTGCATGATGTTTAATATGCCTGATGGAGGACACCTCGCTGAGGTCTTATACACGGGACAAAATGCTGCAGAGCTGAGGAGCTTAGACGGTAAATCCTGCCTCCATCCCATTTTTCATTTTGCCCATTCTGCCTTCTTTTTCATTTGCATTCTTATCTAGGCCTTGCTGCTTTGACGTATCGCTCCCATGATCACACATTCATTCACTATCACTCCCTCCCCTCACTCTTTACCCTTTCCTTTGCTCCTCGTATGATTTATTTTGGACTGTGTGTGTATGTGTGCGCATTTGCATGGGTGTGGATGGATGTACACGCTGACCTCTGTGAGTTAAACTTGTTTTTTCCTGTAAATCTGTGATTCAGCGGTCAGTCTGCATGTTGCTGTGCATGCACACGCACACAGACACACACTTGCAGGCGGCAGACGAGTACAGTATTAGTGGAGTGCAGGCATCTGTGCCTGCGCGCACAGACTTAAGCTGTAGGAGTTATGTAACTTACTCTGCCATTTCAAATGATTTGAAAACACAAGTGCTTGACTAGATTACTATGCATCTGGGCTGACAGTGTGTGCAGTATATTCTATACCACATGATACAATGTGAGAGCAGAGGGGAATCCTCTCCTAAAGACTCTGACAACACTCAGTGTTGGTAGTCTTTCCTCCAGCCTTAACGGCCTTCCCCTTGTCTGCAGCTCAGCTGGAGAGAAGAAACAAACGCATAATAGGAGCAAAAAGGTGTCTCAGAACAATAGAAGTGTCTCGTGAGGCAGCACTGGCATTTTGAGAGGCAACAAATTAGCTGTAAAGCTACAGTATGTGCCACAGTTAGACGTGATGCACTGGTTGTTTTTACTCCCAGAGAAAAAGTCAATTCTTTTTCTTTTGGGTGGCCGATCTGTTTATTTCAACGTTGCTCAGCTGAGTTGTAGAAAACCGTGCCTGCATATTTCTTAAAGGATTAGCATTCAGAGTTGTAATTAACTAAAAGATGTTTCAAGAAGAGCAGAAGCTGGTTTAAAAGACATCCTGGAGCCAGTCTTACTCCTGTGCTTATCTGTCTATATTTGATATGTCCATCAGATGCATAGTATCGCCCCCTGGTAGAAAACGTTGGCAGTTTTTTTTCTTCAGCCATAGGCAGGATTATTACCCATCATTACACATCATGCATATTCAACTCAACAAGGGATGAAAGAGAGAGAGAGAGAGAGAAAGAGAAATGAGGTTACCCCTGCACGCCAGAGATTATACACAGAGCTTTCCCAACTACAAAAGATCAGAGGACAGAGTGCTGAGAATAAGATGGGGAAAGCCTTCCGTGTTAATTAGTCATTGCAGAAATAAAACTGTAATATTTCATCAAGATGTTGCTGTGCACTGAACTCACAGTGGAGAGTCAGCAGCAACAAAAAATAGTGGAAGTCAACCGTGTATCATACGCTACATGCTACTGTTGTGTTGTCCCAGGGGAAGTCTCCATGGTGCTGAACACCAAGACAGGCGTGTTCAGGGCTCACAGCTGAGCCTTGCCTGCTTCCACTTCTTGCTTTCTTTTGAAAAACAGAGCTGATGTAGTGAATAAGAATAAGTGGTAAAGGCCATTTTTTGGGGTAGGTTTAGTGAGTTTGTTTGTTAAAGAAAAAAAAAAGTGTGGAAAAGAAGCAGTATAGAGATTTCAAAATATCAAGATAGATAACGTGTACCATTATAGAGCCTAAAAATTTGTGATATTATTTAAAGAGCCATATGGCATATAAATTAAGCGGAAAAATTTGTAATCTCGTATCATCAGGCTACATGTAAATGCCGACTCACAACATATGTCTGTATTTTCTCCAAATGTACAGTTGTAAGTCTTAGCCACACATGAGATGTCACTTCATATACAGCTGCAAAAACATATAAAAGAAAACGTATATAAAATAAATAGCTGGACTGTATGTTAACTTTTTTTTTGCACATAGCACTGTTGCTACAGAGGTTGAATGTTTTGCAGAACAGGCCACAAAACAGTTTGAAATTAAAATAAGTCCATTGGATTTTGAGACAGCTTAAATTCTGTATTTTGGGGAATTTAAAGTGAAACTCTTGCCAAAATGCAACCTAGGCTTGACTATGTATATTTTTGAACGGGAGTGCATGGGGCACTTAGCTAGCATCAAAAATCGCTATTTTTAAAACACTAAGAAGGCTCGACACAACATGAAACTTTGCTCGTAGTATCACCAGGGTCTCTACACATGAACACGAGCATTGAGAACATTGTTTGTGTACACAGAATTTACTAAATAGCAGGTTTTTGATCTACTCACGTTAGCTGCTGTGTCTCCGGCACGCGGCCGTCATGGCATTCAAAAAGTATCCATCCACTTCCTGCGATCTAACAGTAAAGAGAGTAATGGTGGACCGCTCTTCGAGCTTAGTTCCATATGAATGCACGGACAACTCATTGTTTTATCGTTAGCAAAAAACAATATTGACCTTCGAGTTGAAAAAGGAGCCTCATATAAGAAACAATACTACAATCAAAAGCCGGAAAAGTCACGTGACATCTCGCATGGATAGTTGTTGCCGAGGACAGAGAGAGAGGAGCAGGTGGCAGATGGATACTTTTTGATTACCATGATGGTCGCACGCCAGAGATACAGCTTCTAACGTGAGTAGATCAAAAACCTGCTATTTAGTAAACTCTGTGTACACATGTTCTCAATGCTCGTGTTCATGTGTAGAGACCCTGGTGATGCTATGAGCAAAGTTTCATGTTGTGTCAAGACTTCATAGTGTTTTAAAAATAGCGATTTTTGATGCTAGCTAAGTGCTCTTGCACTCCCATTCAAAATTAACTTGCCCAAAAACGAAACTACGGTAAATCTTAAAAGCGCGTCTTTCATTGTAATTATGCTTTTACATGAAGGTTTGACTCATATACATTCACAAATAAAGCCTAGGTTGCTTTTTGGCGAGAGTTTCACTTTAAAAAGTCACTTTTCCATGGCCTTTTTATATAAATTTAGTACAGAAAAAGACATACATTGTTTTGAATATCTACTTAATTTTTTTTTTATTATTTATCCACTAGTAGGCACCTTTGTCCGCATATAGTGTACATCTTGTCTATGGAACGTCTGTGCTGTAACTCTGCAGCATCAGTAGCCCTCATCAAGGTGATGTTTCATCGTCACAGTAGGCACCAACTTCTAAGTAGAACAGTGATGTGCTATGAATCACCTCACACACAACGAAAGCACACAAACACTCACCTCACACCAACAAGCGGCTCTGCCTCACAAACACTCAGTGCAACGCTGCATTGCATGCGTGATACTGTTGTAATTTCAGTCATGGCACACATTTTGCAAGTACCACACAAATGCCTCTGTCACATTGTAGATTAATTAACAGACTGATTAAAATATAGCGTGCCTCCCTCCCTCAAGGTTGCAGGAGAATTTGTGAAATAGGGAAAAGCCAAACTGGCATCACTTTACAGAAGACACACTTTATATTTATAGTCATTTGAAGATTGATTGATTGATTGACACATCTTAGATGCAAGATACTACCCAGCCCTACTGTGCAGGATTTGTTTATTTTTTGTTTGTTGGTTGGCAGCCACCAATGGATGACCTGAGAATGAGACTGAACAATCAGTTATCTTTGTCCAGAAGACATAAACACAGACACTGCCACTAACTTTTTGTAGGTCATAAGTGATGATCGAGAAGGATTATTGATGTAGTCTATTAGTAGTCTATACTTATTCTTTTTAAGGAAAATCCTGCATAATATGCCTTTAATCAAATATCACAATTGTGGTTGACTATTTTTCTCTCAATGGGCTCACTGATTAATCACCAAATCTTTTTAGATACTGTGAAAAGTCTACGTGTTATTAATGTGTTCACAACAAACCAAACTATATTCGTTCTTGAAGACCTTGTACTACTACCTTGTTCAAAAAAGATGTCCTTCCATAAAACAGAAAGGTAAATTCCTGCTCCACATAGAACATAGGAGACAGGTAGGAGAAGCAGTAACGGTTGGTGTGGATGCACCTCTTGTATGCATGCATTTGCATTAGTGCCACTGAGGCACGAATGCTAGATCCAGCTTAAGGGAATGGTCTTTCTCATCTGTCTTCATCTGCTGTGGAGTAAACGCCTCTTCACTTACACAGGAGCTCATTACTCACAATGGCAACCATTTGAATCTTTTAACAGAGGGATTTTTAATTGAACATTGGCAAATGTGCTCCAAACAAATGGGCCTCAGCAAGCCTGAGAGCTATGTGTTTGAGTATGTGTGTGTGTGTATGTGTTTGAGTGAAATATTCATCGTGTGTGTTGTTGCCGTCTGGTTCTAAACACTGTACACATTAGAATCCAGCCCACATGGGAGATGGCAAGCTGTCAACGGAGGCTGCGTGTGATTCACTCAAGGAAATCATTTCGAATCAACATGGTGGTTTATATTGTGCATATGTGGACTTTTCTGTGCAGGTCCGTGCTTCTTTTACTCTTCTTTTTTTATTCTTCTAACTCTCTCTAACATTTCATTCATCTTTGCATGTGCTTCTGTTGACTTCATAGTGAGAAAAGACGGTGGATTCCCACAGAAGATACAGTTTCAAGAGCAGCTAAAAACATTCTTAGCTGAAGAAGTAAAGAATCCTCTATCAAATGTGAATGTGACCAGCTTCGTTATAATTATCTGAAACATCAGTAGTGTTTTCTCAAACTGGAAGCTGTAAATCTCTTTTTTGTGACTTTTGGACGAACAGTTTGATAAAAAAAAAAGTGCTTTAGAAGTAACTTTAAGTAACAATCAAATAGTAAAATAACCATTTCAAAGTTATTTTGATGGTTCACTGACTTGACGGAGGATGGTGTTGATGTCAGTCCCACTCTGTGCCCTGATCACTTGTATTTGCACGATGTAACTTGTGTGGGAGGGTCGGATCTCCCAGGAGAAGTGCATAATGCTTTCCAGCACTATGTCACACAGTACCACCTTTGTCAGTGAAACTGGATCATGTTTTATGGAGAAAATGTTATTTGGCTTTTCCCTCTGATGTCGTCTGGCTGCGCTGCCTCAACTCTCTTTCATTTTCTGATGGACCAATAACTCTTCTTGTCGCCTAAGTAATCCCCAACTGCTGCTAGCTGTAGCTGCCGATAACAAGTTAGCATCATCTGATTTACGTCCGATAATATTGCTAGAGAAACCTGGGATTTGCATTTAGTACAGTGGTTTTTCAATCAAAAAGCTCTTGGAGCACCAAATTGCACAAAATACCTGTTGCTTTAATTTGATCCATTTGATGATTAACCCTGACACCCTCTCTTATCTATATCTTTTTTATTTAACCCTGAGATCAACCATACCTTGATCTCCACTCTTCATCCTGAGTTTGGTATTTAAGGGGAAACTGGTGACTTTTTAATCAGCTTTATATCACTACAACCTGAACAATGGAAATCTTAGTAAACGTCTTTTTCCTGGCAAAGATCCCCCTGATAATGAAAAACCTGTTATCTAGAGGATTTAAAAGCTGTTGTATGAATTATAGATTTTACGTCCACATTTTTGTATGCCCGCATCCATGGACACAAACAGTGTAGCTGAACTGAAAGAGAGTGACGAAGTCCAGCCAAACTGTCAAAACTAGGCAGTT
Source organism: Spondyliosoma cantharus (assembly GCA_900302685.1). Taxonomy (NCBI): domain Eukaryota; kingdom Metazoa; phylum Chordata; class Actinopteri; order Spariformes; family Sparidae; genus Spondyliosoma; species Spondyliosoma cantharus. Next base: position 19,339 of record OMLP01044333.1, read on the forward strand.
CTGATAAACTTTAAACCAATATTCTGTTTGTACACTGTCTATATCTTAAAATGATTTTAGAGGGGTGCCATTTAGCTCAGTGGGTAGAGCGTCCCATATACAGAGCGTCCCATATACAGAGGCTTTGTCCTCTCTGCAGTGGACCCGGGTTGGACTCCCGGCCTGGGGCCCTTTGCCGCGTGTCACTCCCCCTCTCTCTCAACCTGTTTCCTGTCAAATCTTCATCTGCTCTATCAATAAGGCCAAAAAAAAAAAAAAAAAAAATTTTTGAACAC